>BHFT01054737.1:0-37349 GCA_004320025.1 Laticauda laticaudata
CAGATAAAGAATGTTTACAAGCAATTACAACTCAGGCAAACAAAGTCACTAATCTAAAGGAGGATTAGAGAGGGGAAGTACACATATGTTAGACTTTAGCTAGAGATAATTAATTGTGTTAATTACTATTATACAAAACAGTAACGAAAGTTAAGCAGTAACCAAAGTTAACTAATGATGGAGGATAACTAAAAATGTGTATAAAGGTAAGACTATACTCCAATAAAGATCATCATGATTCAGTTGTTCGTGATCAAACACCTCGCTTGCCTCATCATTACAACAGGCTTCTTAGCTTTAGATAATATAAAATATATATTTTAATCACGATTATTCATTCTTTGCTGCCCGGTACAAAATGATCCATGGCCCAGTACCAGTCCAGGGACTGGTGGTTGGGGACCCCTGCTGTAAAGCATTGTGGAGTGGTATATAAGCCTAAGTTGAATTGCTATTGCTTTATATAGTTTCTACTGAGCATGGATCCTTTTATGAGAAGTAAGATGACTATTCTGAAAAAAACTCTTTCCACATTCTCTGCATTTATATGGTTTCTCCCCTGTGTGGATTTTGTTATGGCAACTAAGATCATACTTCCGAGCAAAGGCCTTCCCACATTCCCTGCATTTATATGGTTTCTCTCCTGTGTGGATTTTGTTATGGGCAATAAGACCATATTTCCGAGCAAATGTCTTTCCACAATTTGTGCACTTAAATGGTTTCTCCCCTGTGTGGTCCATCTTATGGGAATTAAGATGATATCTTCGAGTAAAGGCCTTTCCACACTCCATGCATTTATATGGCTCCTCCCCTGTGTGGATCGCCTTATGGAAAACAAGATGGCTTATTTCAGCAAAGATCTTTCCACATTCCATGCATTTATACGGCTTCTCCCCTGTGTGGATCATCTTATGGGAAATAAGAGTGCCTCTTCGAGCAAAGGTCTTCCCACACTCCATGCATTTATACGGCTTCTCCCCTGTGTGGATTACCATATGGGAATTAAGATTACTACTTTGAGCAAAGGTCTTCCCACACTCCATGCATTTATACGGCTTCTCCCCTGTGTGGATCATCTTATGGGAAATAAGAGTACCTCTTCGAGCAAAGGTCTTCCCACACTCCATGCATTTATACGGCTTCTCCCCTGTGTGGATCATCTTATGGGAATTAAGATGACAACTTTGAGCAAAGGTCTTCCCACACTCCATACATTTATACGGCCTCTCCCCTGTGTGGATAATGTTATGGCGAATAAAACTATCTCTTAGAGCAAAGCACTTTCCACATTCCATGCATTTATATGGTTTCTCTCCTGTGTGGATTTTGTTATGGGAAGTAAGATTGTATTTCCGAGTAAATGTCTTTCCACAATTTGTGCATTTATATGGTTTCTCCCCTGTGTGGCTCATCTTATGGACACTAAGACGATATCTTCGAGTAAAGGCCTTTCCACATTCCATGCATTTAAATGGCTTCTCTCCTGTGTGGAGCCTTTGGTGGACAGAAAGTCCATTACTATAAGCAAAGGCCTTTCCACACTCCATGCATTTATATGGCTTCTCCCCTGTGTGGATCCTCTTATGTAAAACAAGATGTCTTATTTGAGCAAAGATCTTTCCACATTCCATGCATTTAAATGGTTTCTCCCCTGTGTGGCTCATCTTATGGACACTAAGACGATATCTTCGAGCAAAGGCCTTTCCACATTCCATGCATTTAAATGGCTTCTCTCCTGTGTGGAGCCTTTGGTGGTCAGAAAGTCCATTACTATAAGCAAAGGCCTTTCCACACTCCATGCATTTATATGGCTTCTCCCCTGTGTGGATCCTTTGGTGGATAGAAAATCCATTACTATAAGCAAAGGTCTTTCCACACTCCATGCATTTATACGGCTTCTCCCCTGTGTGGATTTTCATATGGGAACTAAGATGACCGCTTTGAGCAAAGGTCTTCCCACATTCCATGCATTTATACGGCTTCTCCCCTGTGTGGATCCTTTGGTGGATAGAAAATCCATTACTATAAGAAAAGGTCTTCCCACATTCCATGCATTTATATGGCTTCTCTCCTGTATGGATCCTTTTGTGAATAGTAAGTCCAATACTTTGAGCAAAGGTCTTTCCACACTCCATGCATGTATACGGTTTCTCTCTTGAGTGGATCCTTTCATGGGAAATAAGATTATGCCATCTTCTGAATGTGTTACCACACTCTCTGCATTTGTAGAGCTTCTCCCCAGTATGAATCCTTTCATGTGAAATAAGTTGTTTGCTTGTTCGAAAATATGTTCCACATACCAAACATTTATAAGGCTTCTCTTCTGCGTCAATCTTTTTTTGTGATGTGAGGAACTTACTTCTAAGTGAAGGAATGAATGTCTCATTGTAATTTTGTCTGTTATGTCTTTTTACAGCACTTTCTCCTTTGTTTTGGCTTAAATAATGTTCTTTTACTTGTAGTTTAGCTTTCATTGGCTTCACGCTTTTCCCAATATATTTTTTCCTTATTTTCTCTTGCTGGGTAGGAATGTTTTGTATCGGAGCAACAGTGGAAGATGAGCCTTCCTTATTCCAATTATTTGACTGGTTTCTCTCATGGTTTTCGAATTCCGTTCGAATTCCAAACTTCTCCATTCCATCTTTAGCAGTCCTCACTTGGGACTGTTCACAGGAATCTTGATCCTTCTGTCCATTGTTACCTTCAAAGGAAAAAGAAATAATAATGATAACAAGGTCAGAGAAAAAAATTAAAGTGTACAAAGTCAAGTGAATTTCCTTCTGAATTTTTGTGAAATTGCATTATGTTGAACGTTTGCATGCTAACAGTGATGTGATATAGACATAATTTCTGTATTAATGAGTCATGAAAACTTTGAAAACATCTAGAAAACATATTTTTCTTTACAATTATCTTTATATATGCAAATCTCACTCAGTCTGTTTTGAATTGAGGAATAATTTGGGGAAACATCCAAGGGAGAATTGAGGGAATTTGAGGGAAGATTTATTTAAAGGTTCCCGTCACACATATGTGCTAGTTGTTTCTGGCTCTAGCAGGCAGTGCTCATCTCTGTCATAAAGCTGAAGAACTAGCACTGTCCAAAGTTTTATTTATTTATTTTGATTGATTGATTAGGGTGGGTTAATTTCAGCAGAGACCTGTGAGATCTGAAACAATTTTGAAACAAGCTTCTTCTCCGGTGTACCTTGGAGCAGGTGCTCCACAGTATCTGGCAGGCAAGACCCCCACTCAGCCTTTTGCTTGATCACAGCTGAGATTTTAGAATAAAATCTCTTGCTCTCCCTTGGCTTGTAAACGCCCTTCGCACTGAGACCGGAAAGGTTGGGAGGCTTCAAGAATGGCTATTTTGTTGCTCCAAAGTCTCATCAGCTTTAGAGTTTTGGTTGGATCTGGTACAGGCTTCAGTTTGCAGAGAATAGGGGCCTAAACTATTTTAGTGCGAGATCACATAAGACCAGTAGTGCAAGATCTCAGGTTAATAATCTCACATTATCTCGCACTTGGTACTTTAGGCCTGTGTTCTTTTAAGAACTGAGGACTGCACGAGATGCAAGGAAAAAGTCTTTCAAAACAAAGAGGCCTTCTTTCTGTTTTCAAAGCACTTTGTCCTGGATCTCATGTAGGCCTTGGTTGGCATAGAACAGAGGCCTAAAGTAGTGCGAGATTTTCCGCTACTGATCTCGCATACTCAGTCCTTTAGGTATCTGCAGATACACTGAAGCAGGCAAAGGAATTGACAGCTTGCTACATTGTTGCAATGTAAATCCTGTTGGGTGGGATGGGGATATAGGTAGGGCGAATGTTATTGCAGCACCTCTGCTATCATTCGTGTGAATGATAGCCGTGGTGTTGCAACATTTGTAATTTTAAGACTGAGTCTTAAGTACTTGGGAATGGGCTAGGTCATAAATTGGAAATTAGTGAGCGGACGTAACTCAGATTACCTGTATCCTAGGACAGCGGTCGTCAACCGATGGGCCACAGCCCACTGGTGATCCGTGAGAAAATTTTGGTGGGCCGCAGAGAAATGTCACCCCCAGAGCACCCCCCAAAGGAATTAATCCAGGCTGCACAGAAACACAAGATTGCGCCGACCACATGGCCCGCGGGAACCTTTCCCACCCACTCACTCTGTACCAGGAAAACTTGCCTGCTAAGTTGCTATTTTTCCTTTTTTTTTCTCCCCCGACCATCAGCTGTTCTGATGTGCTGGGAGATTTAGATTACCTAGGAAGCAGGAAATAGTTGGATTTCTTGCTTTCTAGCTCATCTTTAAATTTTTTAAATCTGCTTTTAAGCACAGCCGAACCTCCCTTAGGACTGGAGCATCTATTATTCAGTGCAGACTCACGGCAAGCAAATTTTATGTGACACTCAGTAGCTGATGGCAGTTAGATAGATCTATGAATGTGTGAGGACCTGGAATATATCAGAAATATAACAAAAACCAAAACGTAAATAAAGATCCTTTAATGCCTTCAACTTGGCTTCGCTGTTTAATTGTTCACAGTTGAAGATTAAACGATTTTCAAAATAACATTCCAAATAAAAGAAAACACAGTTCAAATTCAAAGAGCAGATAACGAAGCAAAAAACAAAACAAAACCGCATTGAATAAAGTTCCACGACAGACCAGGATAAACAATTACCAACTTCAGGAAGATAACCAGATACAGTCCGTTGGAAGAACGCCAACCAAGATAAACCCTCCTCTAGGCATAAAACACTAATTTGTCTCCAGCGTTTGTTAGCACACAGGTCCAAACTCTTATGCAGATCTCACACCTGCAACCATGAAGAGGATCATGGCCCTCTCCTCCCAAGTAAACCACATTTTTCCCTGATCCTCTCCTCCCTGCATGCCCTAGGATGGATAGGGGATGGGCCTGGGTCCTTTTCTGACTGCTCAGCTGGCCTCTGCCTTTCCCCAGACCGCCTCCACCACCTCTGGAGCCACACTTCCACTCCCTATTGGCTGTTCCTCCTCTTCCTCAGAGTCAGTCTCCACCAGGGGCATGACAGAATGATTCTGTGAGCAAATAAATCTGCCTGCTTGCTTCGCCTGATTTTGGGTAAAAGTTGCTCTTTTTTTATAAAAAAATTCAATATTTACATACATGGTGTGTTGTGAGTTAATTTTGTGAGTTTGCTTGCAAGCAAATTTTATGTGACAGACTAAGCTAGCTGATGGCAGATAGAGATCTCTGAATGAATCTGTGATTCTGTGAGCAACTCAATCTGCCTGCCTGCTTTGCCTGATTTTTGGCAAAAGTTGCACTTTTTTAAATAAAAAAATCAATATTTATATAAACATTTATAAAATTTACATACAAGCCATGCCCAGCCAGTCACATGAACACCAAACCAAACCCACAAATTAGGCCACACCCACAGAACTGATTAGTGATCCCTGGGATCTAAAATTATGAGTTTGGTGGTCCCTGAGGTCCAAAAAGTTGGCAACCCCTGCTCTAGGATGCTCTGAGTCACACTGCATGAGGCCTTTGCTCTTAAATTGGATTGGGAGAGTGCTCTTCCATGGGCTGAGCATGAAAGTTCTGTTCTCACACAATCTGGGGAGGTTTCAGAGGACAAGTGACAACACATTCCTCTCACATGACCTCCAGAGGACACATAAAAGCACGCCTCGTTCTTTTCAGCCTCCACAGCTAAGTTCTAATAGAAATGGAAAATATACAGTTAAGAAATAGCAAGGAAAGCATGTAACCAAAGAGACATTGACTGTTTTCTTCCTTGCAGTACAAGGCCAGATTATACTTTCTTTTTCCTTCCAAAGAGATGATATCTGGTCAAAGATTTTTTAATTAAAAAAAAAAACTAACTATAATCTCTCTTTTTGAACTCTCTGATTTGGGACAAGAAAACTCTTACCCAGAGAGGCCACATTCCTATGGTTTTCAAGCATGACTTCTGAATGCAGCGCTTTCTGGTCAGGATCCAGCTGAGACCATTCCACCTCAGAGAAATACACAGCCACCTCCTCAAAGGACACAAGACTCTCCTGAACACGGAAAAAAGAACAGAACAGGAAGATTCACAAAATATGTTCATCTTCATCAATGACTGACAAGAGGATAGAATGGGAACTCATCAAATTTGCAGACAAGACGAATGTCAGGATTGCAGCAGTTGCCCCAAATAAATCTGGCAGTTACCCCAATTAAATCATGAGTCTCAAACCAAACTTCCAAAACTTCAATTGACAGGAATACCAAAACTCCAGAAGATAGGCTCAAGATATAGAAGGATCGACAGATTGGACCCCATCTATCAAAATGAAAATATTAGAAACAATGTGAGAATGGTTTTAGGTATATTGGAATACTATGAAGTGTACGTTGTGAAAAACAACTAGCATTGATTGTTATAGATGTCCAGAAAGTATTTAATAATGTTAATTGGCAAAAATGTGTGGCAAAATCCAAATTTGCAAATACTATCGAGATACAAGTCGGATGTGAAAACATGGGGTTTCTATAAAGTACCAACAATACTTAACATTTTATGAGATACAGAGGAAAAGATGCTACGTAATTATATAATTATTTATTAAACTTTAAAATGGAAGATGAACAAGTAAAAGAAACCATGATAGTATGGGCAAAATTTTTTGCCTATACTGTAAGAACTAGATAAATGGCAAAAACTTAGGGATAGAAATTACAAATTGACAATGGCTACTACATATAAAGAAAATCCTAATAGAATGTTCTATAGGTGGCATCGGCAAGATTAGCAACAATGTTTCATAATATGTCTGCCAAAGGTTGGAAATGCAATCAGACTCCAGGCACTTACTATCATATGTAGTGGACATGTTTGAAAGCAAGAAAATACTGGACAGAAATACACACTTGGTTGGAAAAGATGACTAAGCAACATATAGATTTAAAGCCAGAAATATTTCTGTTGGTATAATACCAGAGAGATGTGATAAAGAGACTATATATTTCATATTACATATACTGACAGCAGCAACAATTGTATATGCACAATATTGGAAAAATGAGAACACCCCACACATGAAGAAAATGTAATTCGGAAGATACTGGATTGTGCAGAGATGGACAGATTGACATTGAAAATAAAAGATAAAGGCGATTCAGAGTATTATTTAACATGGAACAAGTTTTATCAATGGTTAGAATTACAAGGTAGAAACTAGACGAGGAAAAAGTATTCTTATGTATAAGTAAATATATGAATGCTGTTTATAATTATAAGTATACCACTATAATTGATATATGATACAATCACAAACAAGCCAATATAATTCTAAATATGGTTATAATTATATGCATCACTAATATTATACTTGTTATTTTGTTTTTACTCTTTTGTAAAATGGAACGTCCAGACAACACATTGTATTCAAAATATGTATATACAATTTTTTAAAAAAAATTGATATGAAAAAGTAGTAATTGCAACAGGGATCTTGGAGTTCTAGTGGTCAGTCAGTTACACATGAGCCAGCAGTGTGCTACCGTTGCCAAAAATATTCCAACACAATCACAGGCTGCATTAAGAGAGGGATAGAATTAAGATCACATGAAGTGGTAGTATCAATTTATAATGCCTTGGTAAGACCACACTTAGAATATTGCATCTAGTTTTGGTTGCCAGATGTAAAAAAGATCTTCAGATTCCAGAAAGAGTGCAGGGAAGAGCAACAAAAATAATGAGCGGACTCGAGGCTGAAACATATGAAGAATGGTTGCTGGAATTGGGTATGTCTAGTTTAATGAAAAGAAGGACTAGAGTGTGACATGATAGTGGTGTTCCAAGAAACAATGGATGGAAACTATTCAAGGAGAGAACCAACCTACAACTAAAGAGAAATTTCCTGGTGGCGAGAACAATTGATCAATGGAATGACTTGCCTCCAGAAATTGTGGATGCTCCAACACTAGTGGTGTTTATGAAGAAATTGGATAGCCATTTATCTGAAATGTTACAGGGCTTCCTTCCTGTCTGAGCAGTGGGTTGCACTAGAAGACCTCCAAGATCCCTACCAACTCTGTTATTCTGTTCCATTATATCCAAATTCTCAAAGGAAGTATCATCACACAAGTCCTAATTTTAGATGAGAAAATGGACAATTCTGAAAATTTCTTTGACTGAAGGAATATTTGGGAAAGTTTTATCCAACTTCTTCACTGATTGTACAAAACTTTCACTGCCTTTCAGTAAAATACCGGTAGTCCCACTTCTGGATCAACTGATCTATCGCTCTGTCTATCATTGATTGACCTAATAGTCTGAGCCATTGGCTGAATAAAAGAAAACAAAAAAGATAAAATTCCATGGGAAAGTTGTTTCTCAGCCTTTCAAAGCGGAAATGTTTGATCTCTTAATTGAGGCGCAAAATCAGAGGATTAGAAATTATTTTGTAGCCTAAATACCTGGATCACATGCTTTTTGTGGCCATTATCTTTGGAATTTTAATTCTCTGCTTTATTTTTAATATGATTTACTTATTTTTGAACTACAGGTTATGAACATTTTTTAAAAAAAATAGTAATGCGGCATTTTTCATTAGCCTTGCACAATTCCAAGTCAAAGAACAACCCTAGATGATAGGCTCAAAATCTTGACAGACTTGAACACGGGGAGTATCTAACAAAATGAAATTCAATGTTGAGAAAAGTAAAGTCTTACACAGGCAAGAAAAAACAAAACTACACATGTAGACTGGGTGAAACAAGGCTCAATAATAGTAACTGTGAGAGGGATTTTGGAGTCTTAGTGGACAACCAATCAAATTTGTTTTTCCAGTTTTGGTCACCACACTATAAAAATTATGTTGAGACTCTGAAGAAAGTACAGAGAAGAGCAACCAGAATGATTAGGGGACTAAAACATGAAGAACTGTTACAGGATCTGGGCATGGTGAGTCTAGTCAAAAGAAGAATGAGGAAAGACATGATAGCAGTATTCCAATATTTGAGGGGCTGGCATAGAGAGGAGGGGGTCAAGCACCTGAAGGCCAGGCAAGGAATAATGGATGGAAACTGAACAAGGAGAAATTCCACCTGGAAATAAGGAGACATTTTCTAACAGTGAAAGCAATCAATCAATGGAACAGAAGTTTCCTTCAGAAGTTGTGGGAGCTTCATCAATGGAAGCTTTCAAGAAGAGACTAGATTGCGAACTGTCAGAAATGATGCAGTGGGGTTTGAGTAGATGACCTACAAGGTCCCTTCAAAACTCTGTTAATCTGTACCTTATGAGGTCGATAAATTACAAAAATAAAAGGGTCTAACAGTTCCTGTCATTGTGATACAATCATTCCTAATTCTTGAAGGACTTCAAAAGAAATGCTTCTTGTAAACGCAAAGTTGGAGGAGTACCTAGCAGAACTAGATAACCAGAGGAAGCTATGCTGGCTGACAGCAATTTGAACCTGCTATTGTGATGTTCACGTTATGGAAGAACACAAAAATAATCCAGTCCAAACAAGGGGGGAAATAGAAGGAGAGAGCACTCAGCACACCCACTTCACTTCCTGAAGGGAGAATGCAAATCTAATCTTTTCCCTTTCTTACTTGATTTGGAGGTTCAACCGCTGCTTGATCTCTGTCAAAAGAACCAGAAAACTTCATTCTTTGTTTCTCTGTAAGGAATAAATAATTTCAAAAGGCATATTTAACAAAACAGGAGGAAGTATTTTGTAGAAGAGAGAGCAAAGGTATGACAGATGGGTAATTGGAGGATCTTCCATTACCTCCTGAGGTGTCCCAACTTAGATCTTCCCAAGGGATCCTCCTGAAAAATAGCTCCTGAGCAGGATTTGATGGGTTCTTCTTTCCGTCAGGATCTCTGATCTCCACAGTGCAGCACTTTATATAGGAGAAAGGAAAAAAGAATTAATGTTGATCAAATAAAATAGATTCTTATATTTGGAACTCAACCTCAAAGACCTCAATATCTATCCATTGTGGTTGAGTGAGAAAATAATGGAACAATGTTCTACAAGAATTGGTGGGACATCGTCAAGTATTATGAACTTCAGAGAAGTTTGGGTAGGAGGGGTGAAGTATTCAAACAGATTTTGTATTCTTTTTGAGCTCCCTAAAGCGTCTCACCTGCAACTGGAGCTGTTCCTTCTGCTCCTCCCCCTGGCTCAGGAGGAAGCCTTCAGCCAGGGCCACCGCCTGGGAGCTGGTCTCTGCTCCACACTCCCGCACCCAGCCCTCCATCTCTGGAGGTAGGATAGCCAGGAATTGCTCCAGAATAACCAGGNTTTCAGCCATCGCCTACAAATGTTGTGGAGTCGGCTGCAAAGTCCTCGGGGACCCTCAGCCTCCTGGTATTGGAGGCTCCTGAAGCTGCAGGGCTGGACTTCTGAAGGGAGGATGGTTTCCTCCTCCAGGATCTGCTCCCCAGTTCTTGTCCAGAGCTTCCCATCCTTCCCAGGCTGAATAGCTGAGGGGCCTTTTCTGCTTCCCTCCTTTGCAAAAGGTTGTGTCTCCATCCTTCCTCTGTTCTGCAGAGCAGCTCCAAGGACTCTTGTGGATCTCAGATGCCTTTTCCTTCAAAGGACAATGTCTAGTGCCTAAATTGCAGGACTTGTAGTGATCAGGACTGATTGATCCCTGCAAGTTATTTCCTCTCTCTCTTTTTTCTTTTTTTGCTTAAGAGAAAATTCTGGCTTGCTAAGATTTTCAAATCGCTTCCAGTTTCTGTATCCGAGATGGAAAGAAAAACCAAAGGCCAGAATTTGAAAAGTGGAATTCAGACCCCGAAACCACCTTCACCAACCTGCCCGGAGCCCCAAGCGGCTCGTCCTAGTGCAGGGCCCAGGTCCCCTCCGAGCAGGGCCGGGAAGGAGGCAGCTGGAGAGGCCGCCCCGCTCCTTTTCTCTTCCGGAGGCAGGATCGGGCTCTCGGGGATCCGGGTGCGAATTCTGCCTCCTCCTCCTCGCCCGGCTTCTCTCCTCTCCTGCTGGGCCTCCGCAAGGCCGACCCTCCGCTCCCCCCACTCGGGGCTCTTCCCCGGGCACGGGACGGGGTCCCCGGATCTCCGCCGTCTTCCCGGCTTCCCCCTGCGTGGAGAGGACGGCTGGGGAGCATGGGACCTGTGGTTGAACCTGCAGGAGGTCCGGGCGCGGGTCTCTCCCTCCTCTGCCTCCCTTTGCCCGGGAAGAGCCCCCAACACCCCCACTCAACCGGAGCACGCGTGGATCTCTCACCGCCGGACTCCCGCCGCCTCTCCGCCGCGTGCTGAGTCCCGGGAGTTAAGGACAGCGAGTGCGGCATCCTAGAGCGGCAAGCATTTGTGACGTCACTTTCTTCCCGGCCTCCCCTTCAAATCCGGCTGTTCAGTTCCCCCTCCAGTGGACCAATGGGGAAGCGACTGGAGTTCCCTTCTCTTCACCTCCCTGGTGGAGGTGCCATGATTGTAGAAAGGGCGGGAAAGAAGACTGCGTCTGAGGGGGAGAGAGAGGGCAGGGATGGTGGCCTTGGGAGTAGGAGGAAAGGCCCAACAAAAGCTACCATGTCTCTAGAGCAGTGGTCCCCAACCTTTTTTATACCAGGGACCAGTTTCACACAGAAACACTTTTTCAAGGACCGGCAAAATCAATTCTTCTCCAATAGCAAAGGGCTTCTTTACTATTTCTTTACTAAAAACATATTTTTATCTATATTTTAATCACGATTATTCAATCTTTGCGACTCAGTACAAAATGATCCACGGACCGGGACCGGTCCTGGGCCCGGTGGTTGGGGACCCCGGCTCTAGAGGACACTTTCTGCATCTTCCTCTCCTTCCTGTTCAGGAACTGAAACAGTCACCCTGAAGGCTCCACAGAGATTGTGGGAGGCCTCGAAAGGCTCCAAATCTCATCAGGAACAGCTGGGCAGTCAGAAGACGAGGACCAGGAGCCTCTGTTGGAAACCCAGCTTGGGTTGTGCTGTTGTTGGGAACTTCCGCCCAAATAGGAGGCAGATGGGACACAGGCAGGGAAGGCCACAATCAATAAAATGATTTTAATTTCTTTCTTTAATTCAATACATGCAGCTGCCCTTCTCAAGTTAGTCGCTCAGCCTCTCAGCGAACGAGGAAGCAGAAAAGTCAAAGACCCCTCTGGCCTCTTGGGATGAAGGAAAAGGAAGATGCTGAAAAAGTTATATAAAGCTAAACCATGAGGAAAAAACATTTTTACAGAGTGATTGAGTAGGAAATTCACCTCAAGAAATGTGACTAGGAAGCTTAAGCCCCTTGGAGAATTTAAGGAAGGAATATATCATTAGATCATGAATGAAAAGAGAAAAAATAAAATAAAAAAACAAGAAAAGTTAAAGGCTCTAAATTAAACCAGCTAGCGGTACCTGAACACACTTGTAAGTGGATCATAAGCTTCCTAACAGACAGGAAGCAGCAGGCTACGCGTGAAGCTAGGAGGAATCACATCTGATACCTGTGCAATAAGTACAGGGCCTCCCCAAGGTTGTGTGCTTTCTCCACTCCCTATATACCAATGACTGCATCTCAAATGATCCATCTGTTAAATAACTGAAGTTTGCAGATGACACAACAGTGATTGTCTCATTCAAGACAATGACGAATCCACATACAGACAGGAGGTTGTACAACTTGTCTCGTGGTGTAACCGGAACAATTGTGGAACTGAACACACTCAAAACTGTAGAAATGTGGTGGTAGACTTTAAAGAAACCCTCCCATACTACCCTTTCTACAATACTGGACAACACAGTATCAACAGTAGAGACACTCAAATTTCTCAGTTCTATCATATCACAAATACCTAAATGGACACCTAACATCAAAAAATGTCATCAAAAAAGCACAACAAAGGAATGTCCTTTCTGTACCAACTCAGAAAGCTCAAACTGTCCAAGGAGCTGCTAATACAGTTCTACAGAGAGGAATGATTCTCATCTGCACCTCTATAACTGTCTGATTTGGTTCTGCAACCCAACAGGACAGACACAGACTTCAGAGGATAATTAGGACTGCAGAAAAAACAATTACTACCAACCTGCCTTCAATTGACGACCTGTATACTGCAGGAGTCCAAAAAGGGCTGTGAAAATATTTGCAGACCCCACACATCCTGGACATAAATTGTTTCAACTCCTTCCCTCAAAATGATGCTACAGAGCACTGCACACCAGAAAAAAGAGACACAAGGACAGTTTTTTCCCGAATGCCATCACTCTGCTAAAAATAAGTTCCCTCAACACGATCCAACTATTTACAAAGTCTGCACTACTATTTATTTTCTCATCACTCCTTATCATCCCTCCCCTCCCACTTATGACTGTATGACTGTAAAGCCCCTGTCACACTGCACCAACGGATGGAAAGAGAGTATAAAACGGAGAAAAACACTTGCCATCCGTTGGGTAACGCGATGCTTCCGTCTGTACTCACTGCCTTCCGTTTTGCTTCCCTCTCTATCCATCCAAGCATCCAATCTATTGAATTTCATCCAGCTCAGAAAGTTCTGCTGAGCTTGCCGTCAAATACACTTTCTAAGTTGGCAAATGTTCCAACGCGTCTGTTCTGCAGTCGACCTAGAATTAAGCGGGGGACATCTGTGGCGCAATCGCGTGGCATTCGGTTATGCGTCAGCTACATCCGCTGCATCATGCTGCGCGCAAACTGCACATCCCACTCCAGCAGTAAAGACGGACACGGAGGAAGTTGAGAAGCGGTAGGCGGAGCAGACGCGCAGGGTTTAGCACGGACGGAGAAAGGAAAGCGGATGGCAGCTCAGCAAAGAAAGCATTTAAAACGGAAAAAACCTTTGCACGAGGGACCTATCCTCGGATATTAAGGATGTCTAGAGGATGCCTTAGAGGATGGCAAAAAGACACCTAGGGGAAAACCTATATTGCTATAAAAAGGGGACAACTCACCTGGCATCTCACTTTCGAGCCCAGCAGCCAGCTGTGCAGACCTCTGCAGCCTTCATTGCCTCTTTGCTGTCCCAGCAGCAATCCATCTGTCCAACCTTGGATCGTAACACAGTTTTTGGTAGGCCACATCGTTTGTGCAACAGTGCGAAGTGCCCACCTGACAGCCTGCGGTGAACTGTAACTACGGGAAAGAAAGAAAGGCGGCCCAAGAAGTGTTCTGGGTCCGAAGATGGATACGGCGAGAAGAGCAAGATACAGACTGTACCAAGAGCTGAGGTGGAGCTGAGGGAACGAAGACGCCTCAGGTGCATTCCAGAACTTCATGAGGAATGCCTGTTCCAGCGCATGTTTGATGAAGTTGTGCAGTGGGCCTGACACCCAGGGTTGACCAAGGCAAACACCAAACTCTCCGGCCCAGCTTGGACCTGGGCTCGAGAGCACTGACTCTGGCGCCACCTGGCCCCAAGGGACACGCTACAAGGAGCATGCAGTAAACGGCTGGAGGTGCCACACAACACCATCAGCATTGTTGGTCACGAGAACGTGGTTGCAGGCCATCATCGAAAGATATACACGGAGGAGCTTCCTCCAGTGCCCTTGCACTGAAGAAGGATAGAAGAAAAGTTGCAGAGGCAGTGGTATCAAGAGGTGGAACTTCCCACACACCGTTGGAGCGCATAGATGGCAAGTGCACGTGTCCTGCAAACCACCAGCGCAAGTCGGGGTCCACTTATGTGCAACTAACAATGGGCTTCTTCAGAATCATCCTCTTCGCCATGGTTGCAATGCTAACTAGCTAAGTTGCATGACATCGAATGCTTCAGGCAAACGGGTCAGCTTTCAGATGCCCCAGGTATACAATGCCAGTCATCTCAAGGAGGGGCTGGAACGCAACCCCATCATGGGCTTCCCAGATCCAGACCCCTGCCCAATGACACGCAAGATGTGCACCTACTTTCATCTGGGCATGATGACGCGTTCTTTCCCTCAGAACCTACCTTCGATAACCCTAACCTCCATATGCCTCACCCGTTGAAGAGAGGTCTTCAACTAGCAGGCTGTCCAGGCAAGCGCGGTGTGGAAAACGCCTTTGGCACTGGCCAACATGGTTCCAGGTATACTTCTCACACACCTGCACACCGATGCAGAGACGGCCGTGAGGAGATCGTGAAGCTTGCCTGCATCTCTGCACAATCTCCATGCGACCACTACCCAGTAGATTGCAGAACAGGCTCGTGGACTCGAACAGGCAATGGGACATGGAGACCTGGGAATGGAGGGAAGGTAAAACCTGGAAGACACTCGAGTATGTGCAAGCCCCAACAGAGCTTCACCGTGAAGTGAGTGCCTCATAGCTTTAAGCAGCGCAACCCTCCCTGAACACTGTCCGATAGCCAACTCCCAGGCTGGAGCACGCTTGAGAGTGGCACGAACAGCAAGGATTAGGTAGATGATTAATGGACGGTACTTCCTTAGCCTGTCTTCATCACACGGATGAA
Organism: Laticauda laticaudata; assembly: GCA_004320025.1. NCBI lineage: Eukaryota > Metazoa > Chordata > Lepidosauria > Squamata > Elapidae > Laticauda > Laticauda laticaudata. The sequence continues at coordinate 15,434 of BHFT01054737.1, forward strand.
TGGGCCATGTATGTTGGGTGGGCTACAAGTGACAGCGGGATATAATAAAGAGTTGCGTTTATGTTGACCATCGTGTCATGGATCAATGATTACATAGTATTATAATGACAGGCCATAGGTGTGCACCTGGGAGGTGGACTCATACATGTCCCACTAGTGCTTAGGCAGTGACACGGTTTATCATCCCCACTCTATCTCTAAACCCATCCCACAGCTATCTCCTCCCAATACTTCCTCCAGGCCTTATCCCTGCCATCCTCACACCTATCTTTACCAATCCCAGAATCCTAAACCATCCCACAGGTTATCCCTGCCCATCTCCCACAGCTTACTACCCATCACAAAGGGTATCCCTGCACCACCCCAATGCTCATCCTATACCCACCTCCCACCACCAAGCATGCAAAGCGACCTTTAAACCATTTCTAAAAGTTTCCTACAAAGAACTTTAATTTAATAATCAATAAATGACCGGCAAAGTGTGTGTGAGAGACAAAGATAATCTCTTACTTAATAACAAGCTGTAAAAGTAAACATGACCCAAGTAATAGCGTCCAAATAACGGCACGTTCTATCTAGGTAGTCACCCAGTTCTCTGGCACTTCTTAGTTGGTCACTCGGAGAGTGGCCCAGTTCTCAGGGGTGATAGGGTCACAGGGCTGTGGATGGCTGCTGCTGGAGTAGCTGCTGTCTAGAAGCCCCACTGGGGTGCCTCGCCGTACCCGCGAGAGAGCACAAGAGTGACGCGATGTTGTGTGAGAAGCTTCAGCGACAGCTCTGGCTCAGCCCCGTGATTTGAGAGCCCTCCATCCGTGCCTCAGCCATAGTCATCCAATACGCGAACGAGATGTCACTAAGGCCGGGCTTGGCTGGACAGGTGGAGGAAAGGGCAGCAGATTGTGCTAGTGGCTGTCTGGTGCTGCAGCTGTGTGAGGTACTGCGCGTCGGTGGCATCAGTGGCTGGTCGGCATCCCCCTGGCATCATTGGAACGCAGTGGCAATAGTTGGCCGTCTGATGCGTCTGTGCTGGACTGGAAGGCTGCTGCCTGTGCTGCTGGGATCCTCCTGAGTAGCCATAGCCTAGTAGGTGAGGGCCTGTGGAAAGCTTGGAATGGGAGGATATCACTTGCGGTGGAGCGAGCAGACCTGGACTGGGTGGGAGCAGGTTCCTCTGGATCTGGGATTGTGAGAGCAGCCTCCGGTGATCCGGTCCTTCACCACTAGGATACTGGGTTTCCGCCATTCCCTGAGGGCTTCTGGTAGCATTAGCGTGAGGAAGCGGATTGTAGTTGGAGGATTGAGGGAGTCGGTGTGGACCAAGCCTGGAAGATGGAGATCTATTGCTGCCTCCGTCGATGGTGTCTGCCCGAATCTGCAGCACAGCAACAGTGTGGCTCTGTCCCTCCTGTCTGGCTTCTGCCTTTTCTGTGGAGGTGGAGCTCTGGGGTGGGTGGATGCGGGCTAGGACTGTTGGTGGAAGTGCCCGTCTCCTTTCTCCACTGAACCAGGGAGTCTTCACACGCTCTGCCACGGTTTAAAAAGGACTTGTCCTGGTGGGTTTCTCTGCCGTGAGGCCTGGCAGACAGGACTGCCTCGGCTATGGAAGCATGGACTCCCTCTCAGAGGCTGCCGAGAGAGGAGGGTTGTGAGAGGGGCTCTCCTCGTGCAGCATCTCACCCTCCAGGAAGTCCTGCACCTGGCCATCATCGTAGGTCTCTCTGTCTGTCAGCTCAGCCGAGGGTGAGCTTCCCTCGTGCCAGGTTGAATATGTTTCACAGCCGAGCTGAGCACCTCTGATGTGTAGCCAGACTCTCCGTCTTCTCTCTCAAGCAGCCTGCTTCCGATTTTAGGTGTCCCCTGTAGAAGCCTTAGTCCCTTTCCGCCACAATTAGTCAATTTTCTACTCTAGCCACTCCAGCACTGGCTCATCCTCTCGTGTTCCTCCTCAATGGAGATATTGCTCCTCTTCCTCTTCTCGCATATGCCTTTCGCTCCCTTGCAGGACCGATGGCCCTCCATACGAGGGCTTGCAGGTTGTAGGGGCTGCTTCCTCCACCACCACCACCAGCAGCTAGCACCAGCAGGATCATCTCATATCCAGCAGCAGCGCTGACAGCAGACCAGGCCATCAGCAGCAGCAGAAGCGCCCAAGCTGCCCCACGCAGGACCCAGATCATCATCAGCGCACCAGCAGTCACCAGGTGCATCATACAGCCAGGTAAGCACCAGCAGAGAGCACTCACCGACCATAAGCCAGCGATCAGCAGCTCCTCCAGAAGCAGCATGCAGCAGTAGCACCCACCACCAAAGCGAGCATCGAGCGTACTCCAGAAGCAGCATCAGCAGAAAGCACCCCCGCCAGAAGCAGCATTCAGCCAGAGTAGCACGAGCAGAAGCACCTTCGCACGAAGGCAGCACATCAGCTCCCAGAAGCAGAAGCAGCAGCAAGCCCCAGCCGCAGAAGAGCTGAGCCCGTGCTGACAGAAAGCCCTAGCAGAAGCAGAGTGAGGGCCAGGGAGTGGGAGTGTGGCCTGTCCTCTTCTGCCAGGGCTGGTCAGCAGATGGCTGAGGCTTCCCTCTCTCCCCATGGTTGTGGGGTTGCTGGCTGGCAGCAGGGCTGGCAGGACAGGCAGGCAGCAGTGTTGGCAGGAAGGCATCAGGCAGGCAGGCAGCAGGCTGGCACGCAAGGCTGCCAGGAAGCAGGCACCAAGCGCTGCGAGCCAGATTGGCAGGCTGGCCAGCAAGCTGGCAGCACGCTGCGAGCAAGGCTGGCGGCAGGCTGCGAGCAAGGCTTGCAGGCCATGGCTTAGGAGGGTGCTGCAGGCAGGTGGCAGGTGGAGCTTGGCAGGGAGGTGGCAGGGAGGCTGCAGGCATGCAGGGCCAGGTAGCTGGCAGGCAGGCTTAGAGCTGTGTCCTGCAGCAGGTCTTTCCCTCCTGATGGTGACCTGCTTCTGAGCTGCTTCCCTTTATATCCGTGGGGCTGACCGCAAATGCATATCCTCCCCGCATGCGCAGTGAACGCTAGGCATCCACTAGGCTTCTGCTCTGCATCCGCTTCATCCGCTTGTGCATCCGCTTCATCCGTTTGGCATCCGCTCTGCATCTGCTGTATCCTTTCCGCGTCCAGTTTGCTGCGGCCCCCCGGAAGCCTTGCGGATGTGCCATCCGCTTCCATCCACTAGGCTTCCGTTCCGCATCCGCTTTCCATCCGCCCTGCGTCCTCCCCCTGTCAGTTCCTTTCCATGTTATCCGCTCTGGTTATGCAAATTTTTGCCCCTTTTGAGAGCGGATAACAACGGATGGAACATCTTTCTCGTCCACTGTGTCCTTTTTACTAACGTTTTGCATCCGTCGGCCAGTGTGACAGGGCCTTAACTTTGTTGCTTATATCCTTATGATTTATATTGACTGTTTCTTAGTATGATTTGATTGCTTATTGTACCCTATGACTATCATTAGGTGTTGTATCTTATGATTCTTGACTCTTGACAAATGTATCTTTTATGTATACTAAGAGCATTTGCACCAAGACAAATTCCTTCTGTGTCCAACCAAACTAGGCCAATAAAAAATTCTAATTCTAATAATTCTAGGAAGCTTTAGCCCTTTGGAGAATTTAACACAGGGATATATCATTAGACCATAAATAGAGAAAATGAAAAGATTTGAGCACATTTGGTGTTGACGATGACACATATAGACATACAGTGAGCAAAACAAAGAATTTAAAATTTTGGAAAAAGTGGTTAAAATTCATTTTAAAAGAATGGAGGTAACATTTGATTTTTATACATCTATTTTTTTCTGCAGTTTGATACAGAAAATTTAATAATCCATATTTGGAAAAACGGCTTCAACCCAACAGGAGCTGAAATATGCCCCTCACCCCAAGGGCATCCAAATACTTCAGAGTATTAGTGATTTTTACTGAAATGACGAAAAAAAGAATTTTATGCATGTTTAGCAAGTAACCAAACCACCGATAAGTAATTTTTTTATTCTAGAATATTTTATTCTAGAAAAAACATTTATTTGACATACATTTAAAACAGACAAATCAACATATATATATACATACATAGCTTCCTTCGGGTATTATCCCACGTCACTGTAGTGCTGTTAAAGTTGCAGTAACGTTTCAGCAGAATCCCATCTACCATCATCAGGCTTCTGTATGGATGTGGGTCTCACAGCTTTTGGTTTCAAATTCGAGGCTGGCCTATTCTGATTCTATTGGCTGGGAGTTTTGGTCTGTGTTCACTGGACTTGTAGTTTGCTTCTGATTGGTGTTTCTGGTTTTCTTCTGGCTGTTTTGTGGCTTTGATTGGCTGGCAACACTCTGTTCTCTGTGTTGGAGGAAAATCATAGTCATAGTCAGCTCCATAGTCAGCTCCATAGTCAGCTCCATAGGACACCAATTACAAAAAACCTAGCTAAATACTTAGCAAAACAACACAGCCCATGCTGAAAACGCAGCTTCATATGTACAAAACTCATACCACTTCTTAGAAATGATCAAAGATCTACACGCGGAACAAGAAGATCTGCTTGTAAGTTTCGACATGGTTTCACTATTCACTCAAGTCCCGATAAAGAAACTCTTGAAATCATCAAAAATAAATACCAACAACTAAGACCTCATGGAACTAACTAAAGCCTCATGGAACTAACAGAAACACTGCCTAACCAACACATATTCATAAAAAGGACAAAGATACAAGCAAATTGAAGGAGCCCCTATGGATCACCACTGTCACCCTTCATTGCAAAAAACCTGTTTTTCATGGAAGAATTTGAATCCAGGAGCCTGGCTAATGCCACCCACAAACCCAACTATGGCTAAGATACATTGATGACACATTTGTGATTTGGTCCCATGAAAAGAAACCTAAAACAATTTCCTAACAAACACACCGAAAACAGCACACTACCCCAAAATCAAGTCACCATGGAAACGAAATAAACAAAACAACGACAATTCCTAGATGTACTAATCTACACAAAGAACAGATTGCACATTAGACACACCGTATACCAAAAGAAAACACACACCAACCGCTACCTTAACGCCCAATCCACCACCACCAGCACAGATAAATTCCGTGGCTAAAACACTAAATTACCAGAACCAAAACGCTGACAGACAAGACACATATAAAGACTGAACTATGCACCCTGACTAAAAGTATTGACAGCCAATGGCTTCACAAAAAACAAAATCACCAGCTTGATCCACAAAAACACACCAAGACTTACAGAAGACCTAGAAGATCCACAGACCTATGGAACAGCTGTCTTCCCTACATAAGAGGTACTACAGATAAAAATCAGTAAGATACTACAAGGCATCACATCAAGACGCGCTTCAAAACGACAAAAAAATAGAAGCCATCCTTAAAACCCAAAGACAAAATTGACCTGGAAAACCAAGGCATATATGTGAAGTTCCCTGTACAATCATGCTGGCCACATACATTGGACAGACCAATAGAGAATAAGTACCCGCCTAGTATGACACAAAAATGCGTAAAAAACCTGGAAACACACCTCCTCACTAGTCCAACACATGAAAACCACAGGTCACAACATCAACTTCAATGCACTAAAACCCTAGCCACTATAGAAAACCCCAGCCACAGAATCATCAGAGAAGCCATAGAATTGAAAAAGACCTGAAAGCATGAATAGAAGAGGTGATTCACAAGACTGTCAATCATTTGGAAGCCTGCACTCTCAAATAGAAAGATCTCCACACTACAAACAGGCAAAACACTGAGCACAAACAGACTCCTCTGATGCCTCAAACCGAACACCCCCCACCAGGCACCCAGTAAAAACCTAGCTTCCCAATGGATAGCAGCCGTCCTTTCACACGAAGCCAAGCTGCGACGAAGCCTCCAACACAGGAACAGAGTGTTGCCAGCCAATCAAAGAACCACAAAACAGACAGAAGAAGCCAGAAACACCATCAATCAAACTCCAAGTCCAGTGAACAAGACCAAAACTCCCAGCCAATCAGAATAGGCCAGCCTCGAATTTGAAACCAAAACGCTGTGAGACCCACATCCATACAGAAGCTGATGATGGCAGATGAGATTCTGCTGAAACGTTGCTACAAGTTTGAAAAAGCACTACAATGACGTGGATAATACCCGAAGGAAGCTGAACAGCACACATGTAAGTACCCGCGAAAGTTTTAAAAAAAAAATATATATATATATGTTTTTTTAAGTTTTCGCGGTACTTACATGTGTGCTGTTCAGCTTCCTTCGGTATTATCCCACGTCATTGTTGGTGCTTTTAAAATATATATATATATAAATAGGAACAACTATATATATATGCAATTTACAGCATATGGTTAATTTTTTTCTTATTATTGACGTGATCTGCCTTGTTACAATAACTCCGTTCTTTTAATGTTTTAATTTCTCTATATAGTTTATGATTAAATGCACGTCTTCTGTCATTTCCATAACTTATCCAAATATCAAATTTACCTTTTCTTTAACCACTTATACCAAATGTTCCATATTTCAATAATAATCAAAATCTTGTTTATTTTTTAACAATTTGCTAGGCTAGCATCTCAGCACATTCATGTATTTTTTAATTACCATATCTCTGAAGAGATGGAAGACAGTTTCCAGGTTTTGTGCATAGGTTATTCTGGTCGCAGTTATGATTGTGAAAATTAAATATTGTTATTTTTTCTCCATGTTAAATCGATCATACTTAGCAGAAAGGTTCGGGCTCAAGTTTTAAATTGTTTGTTAATATTTAAATCCTATTTCTAATATTTCTCCAAAAACTTGCACATGGGCAAGTCCACCACATGTGAAAATATGTTCCTTGTGCGTAGTTACATTTCCAACAGTTGGGTGCTAGGTTGGGGAACATCAACTTAGCCAGTCTCACAGGAGGTAGGTGCCAGCAATGAACCATTTTATATAAATTTTCTTTATACAAGACTGACTTGGTTAATTTGTAATTTGTTTGCCAGATATGTTCCCACTTATCTAATTCAATACTATGAACCATGTTTTTAGCCCAAATTATCATAGATTCTGTGACTATTCTTTTAATTTGTAGTCCAAAAGATATTTATATGTTTTACTAATTGTTTTCTTTTCCTCTCCAAGCCATACTTTATCTAATTCTTGTAGGGTTATATTAAAGCCAAATTGTTGTCTATCATTTTTATAATGGGTTTGTATTTGTGCAAAGAAGCACCATGCTATCTCCTTTTCTTGAATTTGTATTTGGGATAAGTAATTTTGTTTTAAGTTACCTTTATAGCGTTTCTTAGATTCTGGCACACCATAAAAAGACAAAAACATGGCCCTAATGCTTGAAAAATATCTTTTCATTTGTTTCAGCTTCTGTTCATTCTGGCTCCTTCTTTGTTCTCCCTGAAGCTTTTTACACACACTCTACATTGACATCTGTCATTATTCCACCACAACAGGTCTTTGATTGAAAAAGGTTCCCTGCTTCTGCATTCATACTGGTTGACTCAGATCTTAATTTGACACAGTGGACCCAAGTTGGACTGAAGGCTCCTTGGTGCCCTCTGAGGTTGGTTGGTGCACTGATGATGTTCCCTAGTTTGGGTAATGATGTCTGTAACAACACAAGCTCAGAGAGCACCAAGGACCCCTCATTTCAACTGTGATCTACCAATTTTCTCTTTTATTGGTAGGTTGGATTATTTTTGGCATTTTGACATCCCAGAGAAAGTTCCCATTCGCATTTCTGCATGTTTCATCAGGAAGGACTGAAATAGTTTTTTTTAAAATAAAATTTTCCTTTATTAAATAAACACCAAACACAAACATAAATTACAATAAAATTGTTGAACCTGGTACAGTCTTCCTAACATCAGTCTTTGTCATTACTTACGCTAAATCCAATAATATTACATAATTTCATTCCATATACATTAAATATGCCTATAATCATTCCTTATTTGCATGAATCTTCATCTCTAGCCAACCATAAAATTTGTCCCATGTTTTATTATAATCTGAATCCTTATTTTTAGCTCCTTTGTTAGTTTGTCAATTTCTGTGCATCTCATAATTTTCCTCAATATTTCAAATTCATTTGGGATATCTTTACTTTTCCAATTCTGTGCATACGCTAATCTTGCTGCAGTTATTACATGGATTATAAGATACATATTTTCTTTATCATATTTCCTCGTATTGATCCCTAGGAGAAAAGACTCTGGTTCTATTTTCATTGCACACATTTCTTCTATCCAGTTGTGTAAATTTTGCCAATATTTTTGGGCCTTTTTGCAACTCCACCACAAGTGATAATAAGTTCCTTTTTCTTTATTACATTTCCAGCATATGGTAGAAAGATTTGGATTTATTGTTGTCAATCTTGATGTAAGTATGTGCCATCTACAAAATAATTTATACTTTATATTATAAATTTTCCTTGAATGGTATAGCTAAAGTCATTTTTTAATTTCTTTTCCAAAGTTTTTGCCAATTGTCTAAATTAATGCTATAACTGAAATTTTTCATCCATACCACCATTGTTTCCTTTACTTTTTCTTCTTCCAATTTAAATTCCAATAAAACTTGATAATTTTTTTTATCTTCTCAGATTTTAATAAAATTTCATCTAATTTTGTCTTAGTTTTGCTAATTCCCTACTCTTTCTTATCTTTTAAATATTTTGATTGGAGTTGCAAATAAGCCCACCATTCCACATCCATTCCGATTTTTCTAATCTTGTCTGGATTGTAGTTCTCCATTATCATTTAATATATCTTCATAAGTGATTATTTTTCCTTGTCTCAAAAGATGTGGGTGCATCAGTGCTTCCAAAGTTGATAACTAAATAGGTGTTTCTATATACATTTGTCTTTTTATCTTATACCATGTATTTAAGAGTCTACCTTTGTGCCTTTGTACATAGTTGTAACCTTTTAAATCAGGGGTCTCCAACCTTGTCTGCTTTAAGACTTGTGGACTTCAGCTCCCAGAGTTCCTTAGCCAGCTTTGCTTCAACAAGGTTGGAGATCCCTGCTTTAAATTATCCTGCCAGAGGAAGGAATGCCATCCCGACTGCAAGTTATATCCTTCTAGTGTTAGTATTCTTTTATTTCTATGATTGATCCAATCTTTCACCCAGGTTAATATTGCAGCTCTGTAGTACAATTCCCAGTCGGGTAGGCCAAATCCTCCTCTTTCAGGACTGAAATAGTTTTTTGAAATACTTCTTAATTTCATATTATTTTGGTCTCCATTGATTTTTAAGGGTCTTCTTTCTTGATCGATCATTTGCAGTGTTAACACACTGGAGTAATTTTCATTCTGATTCTCTGGAGCAGGGGTCTTCAAACTTGACAGCTTTAAGACTTGTGGACTTCAACTCCCAGCATTCTTCCTCCAGTCATGTTCGTTCAGGAATTCTGGGAGTTGAAGTCCTCAAGTCTTAAACTTGCCAAGTTTGAAGACCTTTGCTCTGGCGTATGCCTAATTTGGGAGGGAGGGAAAAAAGGAAGGAAGGAGTTAGAAACATGTGTTGCTATTATAACTTTGAATGTTTGCATAATTATTGTAAATCAAGGACTAACTGGGTTGGCCAGTAGGCTGCCTAGCTATGGGAACTTAATATACATCTACATTTCCCCACCACTGCTTTCTCTTAATAAAACTACTTGCTGTAACGCTCCGTATATGGAAAACACTTGGAATAGACACAAAGTTATGCATATTTCCACAATGCTACAATTATTCTGCATTTGAGTAAATGAGTTCAAGCAGCACTTTTTTTAATATACAGTGTGAAAAAGTTACCATGACACTGAAAAAAATATAACTGCAAAGTAAGTAAACAGGGTGGACAGGCAACTGTGAACGCAAACAAAATTCTGGGATGCATCACCAGATGTATCACCATCAAGAAAAAGAAGGTCCTAATCCGTTACACAGGGCTTTAGTGACACACCATTTGGAATATTAGGTCCATTTCTGGAGACCTCACTTAAAAAAAGATATTGATAAGATTGTATAGAGATGGGCAACACGAGGGAAGGCAAGGAAAGACCACAAAATTAGGAGAAAAGAGCCCATGAGTTCCATTCTTTAATTCAGTATCATTATAACCCCATTCTCCTTATGGTTTTCTTTCTCAGTTATTACTTGCATTACATAATGTGAAGCAGGGTGGAAAGGTAGATTTTGAGAACAGTAAGCAAAGGAAGAAAAGCTGAAACAATAGTAAGGGATTCAGCATTTCTGTCTGCAACTCTGCTCTAGTGGATTACTCATCAGAGGGAGTTTCTTGAAATGATTAGGGAATCTCCACCACTTAAATATTGGCAGCCACACATCACTTTCAGGCCAAATGATAACCTTAATCTCCATTGATGCTCATGTTTCTTTTAAAACCTCGTATTTAGCAAACAAAAAACAACAACACACACACACACACACAAGAAAGGATTGAGGATACAAAATCAAAATCAGAATACAGCTGGAAGGGAAGCTGGAGCTCTTCTAGTCCAGCTCACTGCTTAATCAGGAGATCCTTTGTCATTTCAGACAAGTGACTGTCCAGTCTCTTCTTGAAAGATGTCCAGTGATGAAGCACCCACAATGTCTGAAAGCAAGCTGTTCCTCTGGTTAATTGTCCTCATTGTAAGGACATTCCAGGTTGCTTCTCTCCTTCATAATTTTCATCCATTGTTTCTTGTCTTGCTCTCTGGGGCTTTGGAACAAAAATTGACCCCGTCCTCTTTATGGCAGCCTCTCAAATATTGGAATACTGTTATCATGTCACTCCTAATCCTTTTTTTCTCTCAACTAGCCAAATTCAAATCCTGCAGTTGTTCTTGTTTTAGTCTTCAGGACTTTAATCATCTTAGCTGTTCTTCTTTGCACTTATTCCAAAGTCTAAACATCTTTTTTGTAATGTGATGGCCCAAAATGAATGCAGGTGTGGTCTTACTAAGGCTTTACTTACTTCATGTGGTTTTGATTCTATGCCTTTGTTTCTACAACCAAGAATTGTCTTAGCTTTTTTGGCAGCTGCTGAACACACGAAACTCATGCTTAAGTGATCATCCATTCAGACTCCAAGGACTGTTTCACAGTTACTATTTTTGAGCCAGGTTTCATGTAATGTTTTTCCTGCCCAGGCATAAAACCTTGCTTTTCTCCACATTAAATTTTGTTTTGTTGGATTCAACTGTGTCTCATTTGGATCAGAAAAGCACAATAGGCATACACATAAAAATCTATGGAGAAATGGTGGGGCAGTGGTTAGAATGCAGTAAAGGTAAAGGTTCCCCTTGCACATACATGCTAGTCGTTTTCGGCTCTAGGGGACGGTGCCCATCTTTGTTACAAAGCTAAAGAGCCAGCGCTGTCTGAAGAGATCTCCGTGGTCAGGCGGCCGGCATGACTAAATGGCGAAGGCACTCTGAATGCTGTTTCCTTCCCACCGAAGTGGTCCCTATTTTTCAACTTGCATTTTTACAAGCTTTCGAGGTTGCAGAAGCTGGGACAAATAATGGGAGCTCACTCCATTGCGCAGTTGTAGGGATTCGAACCGCTGAACTGCCGACCTTTCTGACTGACAAGTTCATCACCTGAGCCATTGAGCCACTTAGAATTAAGCTTTTAGAATGTCCACTTTCACTGCCAGGAGTTCAATCCTGACTGGCTCATGGTTCATTCAGCCTTTCGTACATCTGAGGTCACTAAAAAGAGGAGCCAGACTGCTGGGGACAGCATGCTGAGAATGTAAACTGCTCAAAGAGTGCTGTAAAGCATTGTGGAGTGGTATATAATTCCAAGTGGAATTACTATTGCTATATAGTTTCTCCAAGCATGGATCCTTTTATGAGAAGTAAGATTACCATTCTTTCAACATTCCATGTATTTATATGGCTTCTCCCTCTGTGGATTTTGTGATGAGAAGTAAGAGCACTGCTCTGAGCAAAGGTCTTCCCACAGTCCATGCATTTATATGGTTGTTCCACTCTGTGGAGCTTTTTGTGGATAGTAAGTCCATTGCCTTGAGGAAACATTTTCCCACATGCCATGCATTTCAATGGTTTCTCTCATGAATGGATCTTTTTATGGGAAGCAAGATAACGGCTTTGAGCAAAGATCTTTCCACACTCCATGCATTTAAATGGCTTCTCCCTTATGTGGATCTTTTTGTGGATACTAAGTCCACTGCTCTGAGCAAAGCTCTTTCTACATACCATGCATTTATATGATTTCTCTCCCGTGTGGATCTTTTTGTGGGTAGTGAGTTCACTGTTACGACTAAAGGTTTTCCCACATGTCATGCATTTATAAGGCTTCTCCACTGTGTGGATCATCTTATGGAAAATAAGATGGCCTCTTTGAGCAAAGGTATTTCCACACTCCATGCATTTATATGGCTTTTCCCCTGTGTGGATCTTTTTGTGAGAACTAAGTCTACTGCTCAGAGCAAAAGTCTTTCCACACTCCATGCATTTATATGGCTTCTCCCCTGTGTGGATCATCTTATGGGAAATAAGATTACCTCTTTGAGCAAAGGTCTTTCCACACTCCGTGCATTTATATGGCTTTTCTCCTGTGTGGATCATCTTATGGGAAATAAGATTACCTCTATGAGCAAATGTCTTTCCACACTCTGTGCATTTGTATGGTTTTTCTCCTGTGTGCATCTTTTTGTGGGAACGAAGTCCACTGCTCTGAGCAAAGGTCTTTCCACACTCCATGCATTTATATGGTTTCTCTCCTGTGTGTATCTTTTTGTGGCAACTAAGTCCACTGTTCTGAGCAAAGGTCTTTCCACATTCCATGCATTTATATGGTTTCTCTCCTGTGTGGATCTTTTTGTGAATAGTAAGTTCATAGCTACGAGTAAAAGTTTTCCCACACTCAGTGCATTTATATGGTTTCTCCCCACTGTGAATCATCTTATGGGAAATAAGATTACGTTGTTGAACAAAGGTCTTTGCACACTCCGTACATTTATATGGCTTCTCCCCTGTGTGGATCATCTTATGGGAAATAAGATTACCTCTATGAGCAAATGTCTTTCCGCACTCCATGCATTCAAATGGCTTTTCCCCTGTGTGGATCATTTTGTGGTTTCTGAGTCCACCGCTCTGAGCAAAAGTCTTTCCACACTCCATGCATTGATATGGTTTCTCTCCTGAGTGGATCCTTTTATGGGAAATAAGATTACTACATCTTCTGAACTTGTCACCACACTCTCTGCATTTGTAGGACTTCTCCCCAGAGTGAATCCTTTCATGGGAACTAAGTTGCATGCCTGTTTTATAACATTTTCCACATTCCAAACACTTATAAGGCTTCTCTTTTGTGTCAATTATTTTTTGAGATGTAAGGAGGTTATTTCCAAGAGAAAGCATGAATGTCCCATTGTAATTTTGTCCACTGTATCTTCTTATAGCATCTTCTCCTTTCTTTTGGGTTAAATAGTGTCCATTTACATGTAATTTATCTTTGATGAGCTCTACACTTTTCCCAATATATTTTTTCCTTATTTTCTCTTGTTGGGTAAGAAAGTTTTGCATCGGAGCATCAATGGAAGATGAGCTTTCTTGATTCCAATTATTTGGTTGGTTTCTCTCATGGCTTTCAAATTCCATTCGAAATTCAAACTTTTCTGTTCCATCTTTAGCATTGAGCACTTGGAACAGTTTATAGGAATCTTGATTCCCCTGTCCATTGTTACCTTCAAAGCAAAAGAGAAATGAAAATGTTAACAAGGGTAGAGAAGATCAAACTGTAGAAAGTCAAGTGAATTTCCTTTTGAATTTTACCAAAATTCCATTAGGTAGTATGTTTGCATGCTTGCACTGGTTTGATATAGTCAGACATGATGATTTCTGTGTTAATGTGTCATGAACGTTTTGAAAATATCTAGAAAACATCCCTCTCTTTACAATTATTTTTATATATACAATCTCACCTAAAGTCAGTTTTGAGTTAAGGAATAATTAGGGGAAACTTCCAAGGAGGTAATAGGAGAAAACTTAAGATTTATTGAAGTGGGTTAATTTCAGCAGAGACCTGTGAGAACTGAAACAATTTTGAAACAAGCTCCTTCCATGCTCCACGGCCTCTGTCTGGTGGGACCCCTGCTCAGCCTGTTCCTTAATCCCAATGATGAGAATCTGGAGCGAAATCTCTTGCTTGAAGCCCCCCATTGACTTGTAAATGCTCTTTGTGCTGAGACTGGAAAGGATGGGAGGCTTCAAGAATGGCTATTTTTGCTGCACCAAAGTCTCATCCACTTGAAAGGGCTCTTTGGCTGGATCTGGTGCAGGCTTCAGTTCAAAGAAATCGGAGGCCTAAACTACTTTAGTGTGAGATCACACAAGACCCAGTAGTGCAAGATCTCAGGATACTGATTTCACGTGATCTTGCATTGCAGTGGCTTTAGGCCTGTGTTCTTTATGAACTGAGGACTGCATGAGATCTGGGGCAAAAGTCTTTGAAAACGAAGAGGCCTTTCCTCTGTTTACAAAGCATTTTGCCCTGGATCCCAAGCAGGACTTGGTTAGGAACAGAGGCCTAAACTACTATAAGACCACGTGAGATCAGTAGTACAAGATTTCGTGTTACTGATCTCGTGTACCTCTCGCTACTTTAGGCTTGTATTTTCTGCAAATGCACCAAACCAGGCAAAGGAACCAATGCCTACCTATATCATCATAAGGTAAGTCCTGGAAGGAAGGGGGAAGGGTATAGGCAGGATGAATGTTGTTGCAGCACATCAGCTGTCATTCGTAAGTGTGAATGACAGCTGTGGTACTGTAACATTTGTAATTTCAGGACTTGGGGGAGGTCTAGGTCGTAACTTGGAATGGTCACTTAGTGAAATGTAATTTGGGGATTAGCTGTACCCTAAGAGGCTCTGAGTCACACTGCATGAGGCTTTCGTTCATGAATTGGATTGGGAGAATGTTCTTCCATGGCCTGAGCATGAAATTTCTGTTCTCACATAATCTGGGGAGGTTTCAGAGGACAAATGAAAGCACACTCACATGACCTCCAGAGGACACATAAAAGCACACCTCGTTCTTTTCAGCCACCACAGATATGTTCAAATAGAAATGGAAAAATACAGATAAGAAATGGAACACAAAGCATCTAAGCAATGAGACATTGACTCTTTCCTTCCTTGGAGTACAAGAAGGCCAGATCTTATCCTTCTCCCTTCCAGGGGATGATATCTGATTAGTGATTTTTTAAAATTAAAAACTGTCAGGATAATCTGTCATCTTGAACTCTCTGATTAGGGAGTAGAAAACTCTTACCCAGAGAGACCACGTTCCTATGGTTTTCAAGCATGACTTCTGAATACAGCTTTTTTTGGTCAGAATCCAACTGAGACCATTCCTCCTCAGAAAAATACACAGCCACCTCCTTGAAGGACACAAGATTCTCCTGAACGTGGAAAACAAGAACAAAACAGGATGACTCACAAGATCTGTTCATCAATGATTTAGACAAGAGAATAGAAGGGGAATTCATCAAATTTGCAGTCAAAACCAAATTGACAGGAATACCAACTCTACAGAAGATAAGGTTGAGATATAAAGGATTGACAGATTGGGCCTCTTCTAACAAAATGTAATTCAATAGTGAGAAATGTAAGATTCTACATTTAGGAAAGAAGAACCAAATGCACAGGCACAGAATAGGTGATACCTGCCTCAACAGTAGTAAGTGCAACAGGGATCTTGGAATCCTTGTAGACAATCACTTAAACATGAGCCAGCAATACGCTACAGTTCCCCAAAAAACCCAACACAACCATAGGCTGCATTAAGAGGGGGTTAGAATCAAGATGACATGAAGTGTTAGTACCACTTTATAATGCCTTGTTAAGACCACACTTGGAATATTGTATCCAGTTTTGGTTGCCATATGTAAAAAAATCTTGAGACTCTTGAAAGAGTGCAGAGAAGAGCAAAAATGTTATTAGTGGACTGAATGCTAAAACATATAAAAAATGGTTGTTGGAAGTGAGTATGTCTAGTTTAATGAAAACAAGGATTAGGGGGTGACATAATAATATGTTCCAAGAAGCAATGGATGGAAACTATTCACAGAGTGTTAATCCACTTTATAATGTCTTGGTAAGGCCACACTTGGAATACTGCGTTCAGTTTTGGTCACCACGATGTAAAATAGATGTTGAGACTCTAGAAGGAGTACAGAGAAGAGCAACAAAGATGATTATGAGACTGGAAGCTAAAACATATAAAGAATGGTTGCAGGAACTGGGTATGCCTAGTTGAATGAAAAGAAAAACTAGGGGAGACATGGTAGCAGTGTTCCAATATCTCAGGTGGTGCCACAAAGAAGAGGGAGTTAAGCTCTTCTCCAAAGCACCAGAGGGCAGGACAAGAAGTAATGGTTGGAAGGAGAGAAGCAACTTAGAACTAAGGAGAAATTTCCTGACAATGAGAACAATTAATCAGTGCCTCCAGAAGTTGTGAATGCTCCAACACTGGAAGTTTTTAAAAAGATGCTGGATAACCATTTGCCTGAAGTGGTGTAGGGTTTCCTGCTTAGGCAGGGGGTTGGACTAGAAAACCTCCAAGGTCCCTTCCAACTCTGTTATTCTATTCTGTTCTATGTTCTTAGGAGAGAACCAACCAACAACAAAATAGAAATTTCCTGACAATGAGAACAATTAATCAGTGGAATGACTTTCCTCCAGAAGTTGTAGATGCTCCAACACTGGAGGTGCTTAAGAAGAAATTGGACAACTATTTATCTGAATTGTTATAGGGCTTCCTGTCTGAGCAGGGGGTTGGACTAGAAGAACTCCAAGATCCCTATCAACTCTGGTGTTCTGTTCCATTGTTCCCAAATTCCCAAAGCAAAGGCATGCAGTAAGTTAAATGGCTGTGGTTTACACAAGTGCTTATTTTAGATGAGAAAATGGACAATTCTGAAAATTTGATTGAACCAGTTAAACTGTGGTTATGAAAATAACATTTCCTAAACAGAATAGATAGAAATGACAAACTATTGTGTCCCAGTAATATTCTACAGAGGAAGTTATGTTGGTTGAGAGCAATTTGTATGTGCTATTCTATGTCACTCAGGAACACAAAAATAACCCAGTCCAAACAAGGAGGGAAAATAGAAGGAGACAACACTCTGCACATTTCCTTCAATTCCTGAAGGGAGAATACAAATCTAATAAGTTTTCTGTATTTCTTACTTGAGTTGGAGGTTCAACCATTCTTTGAGCTCCATCAGAAAAACCAGAAAACTTCATTCTTTGTATTTCTGTAAGGAATAAATAATTTCAAAATACATATTTAATACCCTGTTTCTCCAACAATACGGCCTCCCCCAGTAGGAAGTCCCAACATGTTTTATAGGCATGAAATGAAATTAAGCCCCTCCCCCAAATTAAGGCCTATATTAAAACATGCGAAATGGTGGGGAATGGTGGGGGGGCTTGCCGTTTGGAAGTACTCTTGTTGCACACCCAGATACGGTGCTGCCTGTATTGACCCCGATACGAAGTGCCCCACCAACGCTGAGGTCAACATCCAAGCCGTCGCTGCCCCCCCGCCTGAAGATGCAAGGGAGGGGAATTAAGTCACCCCCAAAAAGACAACCTAGCTATTTATTCGAGGCTCAAAAAAAAATAAGACCCGGCCTTATTATATGAGAAACACAGTAGAATAAGAGGAGGTATATTCCAGAAGATAAGACAGATGGGATCCCTCTGGGTAATTAGAGGATCTTCTGTTACCTCCTGCGGTGTCCTGACTTGGGTCTTCCCAAGGGATCCTCCTGAAAAATATTTCCTGAGGGGGATTTGATGGATTTTTCTTTCCCTCAGGATCTCTGATCTCCACAGTGCAACACTTCCAATATGAAGAAGGAAAAAAGAAGCAGAATTAATGTACACATCACAAAATAAAGTGTATTCTTATTTCAGAACTCAACCTCAAAGACCTCAATACCCATCCCTTGTGATCGATCTAAGTATAGTATATAAAATCATACATTGCAATGTCCTACCTGTCAATGAATACTTTGGCTTCAACCATAACAACACAAGAGCAAACAATAGATACAAACTCAAGGTTAACCATACCAAACTTGATTGCAGGAAATACGACTTCAGCCACAGAGCGGTCAGTGTGTGGAATACACTCTACCTGACTCTGTGGTTTCTTCCCCAAACCCCAAAAACTTTAACCTTAGACTGTCTACTATTGACCTCACCCCTTTCCTAAGAGGTCTGTAGGGGGCGTGCGTAAGCGCACGGATGTGCCTACCGTCCCTGTCCTATTGTTTCTTTTATTTCTTTCATATTTTTACTTATACCTATCATCTTGTAAGCAATTGACAAACCAAATAAAATAAATAAATAAATAAGTGTCCAACAAGAATTGGTGGGATATCGCCACATATTACGAATGTTAGAGAAGTTTGGGAGGGAGGGGTGAAGTATTCAAACACATTCTCTATTCCCTGTTGAGCTCCCTAAAGTGCCTCACCTCCAACTCAACCTGCTCCTTCTGCTCCTCCGCCTGGCTCAGGAGGAAGCCTTCCGCCAGGGCCACCGCCTGGGAGCTGCTCTCTTCCACACTCCCGCACCCAACCTCCATCTCTGGGGCAGAAGGAACAGGAGATGCTCACAGAACAACCAGATCCAGCATCTGCTCCCTTGGTGTGCTTTTCTGGTCTCAACCATCGCCTACAAAAGTTCGTGGAGTTGGCTGGCAAAGCCGCTCGGGGACCCTCAGCCTCCTGCGTATTGGAGGCTCCTGGAGTCCAGGTGATATTTTGAGCCCCTGGTGGCTCCCTCCATCATGCACAGGATTGAACCAGGAGGAGGCTGGCATTCTCTCTCTCTCCCTCCTCAGTTTCTCTTTGCCTGGGAAGAGCCCCCCACCCGGCTTCACGTCTGGATCTCTCCCCTGCAAATCTCTCCTTGCAGTCTTTTTCCCCGTCGGCGGACCTTCAAGGGTTATAGAGAGAGCGAGTTACGTGTTCCAGAATGGCAAGGCCTCCTCTCGCAGCCTCCTCTGGAAACCTAGCGGGAACTCTCGCCCTCCAGTGGACAAACATCTCCTGATGTTTCCTTTCTCATATCAAAGAGATTGAAAATCAGAACAGAGCTGGAAGGGCAGAGGGAGCTTTTTCAATGGGAGAAAGGAGGAAGAAGGCTGTCCAATCTCCTCATTTTCTTGTTTTCTTACAATGTCATCTTGAATTGGCTTGTATCTTTTCTTTATGGACACTGAGAGAGCATTTTCACCAAGACAAATTCCTTGTGTGTCCAATCACACTTGGCCAATAAAGTGTTCTGTTCTATTCTGTTCTATTCTATTCTATATCTATTCTATTCTGTTCTGTTCTGTTCTGTTCTATTCTATTCTTTTCCTTTATTCCTTATTCCTACATTTACTTCTATTGTTTTATTCTATTCTGTTCTTATTCCTACATTTGTATTTCTCCTCTGTTTCCAATTTCATTCTATTCTATTTCTATTCTATATTCTGCTCTGTTCTCTTCTCTTCTGATTTTATTGCTTCTTGTACCCCATGACTATTATTAAGTGTTGTACCTTATGATTCTTGACTTTTGATGAATGTATCTTCTTTATGTATACTGAGAGCATTTGCACCAAGACAAATTCCTTGTTGTGCCAATCACACTTGGCTAATAAAGAATTCTATGTTCTATTCTATTCTATTCTATTCTATTCTATTCTATTCTATTCTATTCTATTCTATTCCATTCTTAAAGGAATCCTTGGAGAAGTCCCATTCCCATTCTAGAACTCTAGAATACAATTGAGCTGGAAAGAAGGTCTTCTAATCCAACCCGCTGCTCAAGCGGGAGACCCTATAGTACCATTTCAGACAAGTGACTGTCCAGTCTCTTCATAAAAACCTCCAGTGATGGAGCATCCACGATTTCTGGAGGGAAATTTTTTCCACTGATTAATTGTCCTCATTGTTAGGAAGTTTCTCCTTAATTCCAGGTTGCTTCTCTCCTTGATTAGTTTCCATCCATTGTTTCTCTTCTTGCCTTCAGTACTTTGGAGAATACGTTGACCCCTTCCATTTTGTGATAGCCCCTCAAATACTGAAATACTGTTATCATGTCACTCCTAATTCTTATTTTCTCTAGAATAGCCAAACCCAAGTCCTGTAACTGTTCCTCAAATGTTTTATTCTCCACGCCTTTTTAATCATCCTAGTTGTTCTTCTCTGCACTTTTTCCAAGATATTTTTTGTAATGTTAGGACCAAAACCAGATGTAATATTTCAGGTATGGTCTTACTCAGGTTTTATAAAATGGAACTAATGCTTCATGTGATTTTGATTCTATGCTTCGGTTTGTACAACCAAGGGTTATATTCAGACTATTCTCCATGGCTGTTCTTCTTGGGGATGGTGATTGACATTTCTGATGATGGTTTTCCCAAGGTCACTGCCTGCTGCGTTCCAGCCACAACAGAACAAATACAATAAATGTTCCATGGATTCATTTCTGCTTCCTTCTAGCCTGAAAATATGACTGGCTGTGCAACAGGGTGGAAGCCAGAGCAAAAGAGATATTTTGAATACTTAATTGCCTTGAAGGTGGGGTTTCAGCTGACCTTTGCTGAACCTGAGCTAAAAGCTACCCAGGGCCTACAGATGGGGATTGGGTGTAGGTGGGCCAACTTGTTTTTGAGGGCATTTTCTAAAAATGTCTCTGTGCAAAAAATCTTTTGCTTAATATGCTGGTGCCTCTACTGTAAAGGAAGCCAACATACAAAGAGAGATGCACACATTAACTCTCTGGAAAAATACCACTAAAAAGTAGAAGTCAGATGTAGGGTGATTGTTTTGGGGGATCCTTCCTTCTTTCCATCCTTCCTTCCTCCCTCCCTCCCTTCCTTCCCAAAAATATTTTTTTTTTACCAAAAGACAAGTGGAATTTCTTGGTTTCTTCTTTGAAAAAGTTTCACTTCTCATCCAAGAAGCTTCTTCAGTTCTAACTGACTTGTGGAGATTAGAAGTATTTATATTCTTTGTACTCATCTGATCATTAACTCTCTCAATGGCCTTTTGGACAATGTACCTTCAGGACAATAATGCAGGACAATGATTGAGAATCTCCATAGATCCATCGTCCCTCTCTCCCTCCCTTCCTTTTCTCTTCAAATTTAGACCTTACCTTCCTTTCGAGCTGCAGCCATTGTGCAGAATATCCTATTCTCAATATATCTAACAAGAGACACGAACACAAATGCACAATATAGATCACCTTCATTGAGCACTTTAATGATAACAGTTAGGTCTTGTTGTTCATTTACAATACTTACTTTCCCCTCATACACACAGGGACACACAGATAGACTGGACAACCTTTTGACCAGGATAAGAACTCCCGTTTTGAGTAGAGGGTTGGGCTAGAAAACCTCTGAGGTCCCATGGCCTGCTTTGAGTGTCTTGTACATTTTATCTTTCATACATGTCCATTTGTCCTCTATATGTGCTAAATACATGGCACAAGAGACACAATATAGACATTTAAGCCAAAAAGTAAAATTAGTACACAGGGAGAATGGACATTAATAGTTTATGTGGTTGCTTCCTCTAAGCCAAAGTGGGGTCTGCTGACAGACAGATAATCAGAGTTGGAAGGGACTTTGTAGGTCATCTAGTCCAACCCTCCACCCAAACGGGAGACCCTACACCATTTCTGACAAATAGCAGTCCAATCTCTTCTTGAAAGTCTCAACTGATGATGCTCCCACTGTTCTGTATGAAAATAGTAGACTCCTAATTCGCTATTCTGATTAGCTAAGAAAGCCAGTATAGGGATTGGTTCACTAGGAACCAATCCAAGAAGCCGCTTAAAGGTGGCAAGATTAAACT
>BHFT01054744.1:5455-50388 GCA_004320025.1 Laticauda laticaudata
TGAAGATGAAGAAAGATTAGATTTGAACCCAAAGCACAGCACAGAAAATAGCAGGATGTGGGAAATAGATGTTTATTCAGATTGTCTGGTGGTGAGAAATTAGCCAATCTGGTTCAGTTCCCAAGAGAGAACTTGGAATGAGAGGAACTCTTTCCAAGTCTTCTTTCCAAGAGAGAACTGGGAGTGAAAAGGACATTGGAAACATGGAGGCTGATTGGGAAAAAAAAAAAAAAAAGGTTTAATGTGTGGAACAAAAACCACCAAGCCACCAAAACCAACCGTCCTTGGGTTGCAGGGGCTGGCCACATCAAGTTGAGAGTGGGGTTTTTTTTAAATCCCTTTCTCTTGGACTTTGAACTTGAACTTCCTGTCCCTGTGCTAAGAACATGTATTTATTGTCTTGTTGTCAGATCTTATGGGGCAGTGGTGGGATATTCAACTGGTTCAAGCCCAAGTTCTGCCGAGTGGGTAGGCACTGATGAGCGGGCGGAGACTGAACCAGTCTCTCCGAAGCTTTGCTTGTTTGGGTTCACCCACCCACCCAGCTCCCATACTAACCTTTATTTTTCTGCTTTTGAAGTGCAGCTGCTTTGTGTGGCACAGCAGATTGCCACCACATCAATTGCTTAAAGCGACCAGGAAGGAGGCAAAGCATTGTTGGAGGGTGAGTCAGAAAAGCCTCTGCGGGCCTGTGCCAAAAGTTTGGTGCATGTTGGCGCATGCCGCAGCAAAGTGTGTGTGTGGAGCAAAAGCGCACCCACTAAGCCAACGCCCACTGAACCAGTTGGTTAAATTATTTGGAAAGCACCACTGTTTTACGGCGGTCATATTGTCTAAGCTCCCAAGGTTTGGTTTGGAAGTTGCTGAGTGATTGGCAATGTCCTAAGGAGATTGGTGCAAATGGCCAGTGACTCTGTGTCTTTTGCTAAATGGTTCCTGTTATGTCCTGAAAGGCCCATGTCTTTAATGCCATCACCCTGGGAAGGCTGAAAGGTCCTTTTGGTCTTGTAGAATAGTGCTGGTTCCAGTCCTGCTGGGGCTATTAACAAAGATTGGAAGCTGCTTTCGAAGAGCAGCCTTTCCTTTACGGGACATATAATATTCTGCCTCTTTTTAAATATTTCCCAAAATATTCTTTCTTAGGAGAGGGATGGGGTGTTAACTTCTACAGGTCTCTTCTTATTTTTTCTTCTCTTAAAAAATGAGGGCATTTCAATTGGTTCATCTGGGCCCAATGTTTCTCAGCCTCAGGAATTTAAGATGTGTGGAGTTGACGAATTCTGGGGGAGTGTGGAAAAATCCACATATCTTCTAGGTTGCTGAGGGGCTGAGAAACCCTTATCTAGGGCCAATACTGATCCAAGTTGATTTTGGCAATGTTCTGATCTTTTGTTTAATCAGGATTGAAAATGAATGGGCATCATCAGCCATATTTTCCTAACAACACAAACTCCAAATCTCCTGGTGACGTATGCTCAGTTGGTTGTTTAAATAAAATGTTAAAATATTAAGGGGAAAGTCTAAAGGCAACATTAAGAGAGCACACAGGCAAATGGCCCTGGAGTAACCATGACCCAATCCCACTTAGATTTTTGTTGGGTTAAAAAGGCCACTGAAGTGTCACACATAGATTGCCCAAGACTATTAACAAAACTTCTTTCGAGTATAAAATAGCATTGTGGTGACAAAAAGCAGTTCCATATAAAACAATTGACCTGAATATAACAGCTATAAAGATATTTCATGACATTATTAAAAAAAAAACAATTTGTAACATAGTACGACTTGTTCTTTCAAAAAAAAACAAAAAAAAAAACCACTTGAGCTGAGATACAGTAGTTTTACCTTTCCTTAGGGCTAGGAAATATGGATTTTATGTCAATTTCTTATGTCAACGGAAATAAGATAGTTGGGAAAATAAAGCATTCAATAAATAGTATGTGATTAGTGTGTTTTAATAGAAACAAAAAAATCTGGCAGTATAGAGAGAGATCCTTACATGGTATCGCTCCTATAGAATTAATAGTGTTGCTTCAAATTATCTTTCCATAGATTATTCCTGCCTAAGCAAGAGCACCAAAAATATTCAGCGGGTTGGCGTGATTTAAAATGCAACTCAAAGAAGAATTATTGTCTGCTTATATCTTCCAAACAACTTAGCCAACATGCGAAGGCAACTTGCCTCCAGAAGTTGTTAAGATGTATCCAACGCTGGAAATTTTTCAAGAAGAGATTTGGATAACCGATTTGTTTGAAATGGAATAGGGTTCTTGTAAAACAGGGGGTTGGATTAGAAGACTTCCTTTGAACTCATGTATTATTTATTCTTATCTCTATTCATAGTTCTATTCTATCTCTATTTTCTATTCTATTCTATTCTTCTATTTCCTATTCTCTAATCTAGCCTATTTCTACGTCTATTCTCTATTCTACCTCTATACTCCTTACTCTACTCTAACTCTATTCTACTTCTACCTACTTACTTCTGCTTACAGTTATCAAACTCTTGTTCTGTTCCTGTTCTCTTCTGTTCTGTTTCTGTTCTGACTCTACTCTACTCTTTTTCTATTTTCTATTTCTATTCTCTAATCTACCTTATTCTACTCTATTCTCTATTCTAACTGCCTACTCTACTCTACTCTACTCTTAACTCTACTCTAGCTCTATACTCATTTGTTCTGTCTTTCAGTTACTTCTACTCGTATTCTATTTCTGTTCTGTTCTGCTTTTTGGTCTACCATTCTATTTCTATTCTATTTCTATTTCTATTTCTATTTCTATCTTTCTATATCTTTTCTATTTTTCTATTTCTATTTCTATTTCTATTTCTATTTTCTATTTATTTCTATTTTCTATTTTCTATTCTCTAATCCTACCCTATTTCTTACTCTATTCTCTATTCTACCTACTCTACACTCTACTCTACACTCTATCTACTCTACTCTATTCTATTCTACTCTACTCTACTCTATTCTGTTTCAATTATCTATTACTTACCTGATTTCTATTCTATTCCATCTATTTTCTATTTCTATTTATGTTCTATTTCCTATTTATTTCTTTTTATTTCTATTTCTATTATTTCTATTTTCTATTTTCTATTTCTAGTTTTTTCTATTTCTATTGTCTATTCTCTAATCTACCCTAGTTCTATATTACTCTATTCTACTTCTACATCTACTCTACTCTAACTCTCTCTACTCTACTTCTATTATACTATTCTATTCTCTTACTCTATTTATGTTCAGTTCTATTCTATTCTATTCTATTCTATTCTATTCTATTCTCTGATTCTGTGTTCTGTTTCTGTTCTGTCTATTCTACTCTTACTCTATTTCCTATTTCTATTTCTATTCTTTAACTACCCGTATTCTTACTCTATCTCCTATTCTACTCTTATACTCTACTCTACACTCTACTCTACTCTTACTCTATTCCTGTTCAATTTACTCTACTCTACTCTATTTCTGACCTCTAACTTCTATTCTTACTCTACTCTGTTCTCTGTTTCAGTTATCTACTCTATTCTATTCACTATTCTTGTCCTGTTCTGTTCTACTCTTATTTATTTCTATATTTCTATTTCTTTTTCTTCTATTTCTATTTCTATTTTCTATTTTCTATTTCTACTCTAATTCCTTATTCTACTCTATCTATTCTATGTCTCTCTATTTCTATTCTATTCTTATTTCTATTTCTATTTTCATTTCTATTCTAAATAGAAATAGAAATAGAAATAGAAATAGAATAGAATAGAATAGAATAGAATAGAATAGAATAACAGAGTTGGAAGGGACCTTGGAGGTCTTCTAGTCCAACCCTCTGCTAAGCAGGAAACCCTACACTGTTTAGGCAAATGGTTATCCAGTTTCTTCTTAAAAACTTCTAGTGTTGGAGCATTTACAAGTTGTTTCACTGATTAATTGTTCTAACTGTCAGGAAATTTCTCCTTGGTTCTAAGTTGCTTTTGAGGATGAACAGTATGACTTAAATATAATCCAGAGGAGGGATGCCCCTCCTTTGATTCAGTCTTGATTCTTAACAATTGCTGTACAGGTCAGTGGTGGGATTCAAATTTTTTTACTACCGGTTCTGTGGGTATGGCTTGGTGGGTGTGGCAGGGGAAGGATACTGTAAAGTCTCCAGTCAGAGATGGAATTTGCTGGTTCTCCGAACTACTCAAAATTTCTGCTACCGGTCCTCCAGAATTGGTCAGAACCTGCTGAATACCACCTCTGGTACAGGTCCATGCAATTTTCTTTGCAAGAATTCAGAAATGCTTTGCATTGCCTGCTTCTTAGGGCTGAGAGAAAGGAATTGGCCCAAGGTCATCTCACCCACCAACTTCATGCCTAAAACAGGTCCAGAATTCTCAGTTTCTAGCCTGGTACCTTGACCAAACTGGGTTTCCAAAGTATCATCAACTTGGAAGAATCACAATGACAACAGAAATAGTTAATCCCTTATTTATCAACATGATTACAAATCTAATCAGAATCATTTTGTATGTTCAAATGGTTTCAATTTGGTTTTAGTTGGTTATAATTTGGCTAGTTCAGCAAACAATGTTTGATTGAACCTGGTGTATTGGTTTATTGATTTAATAGTTTATTGGTCTGGGAAAACTTTGAATCAACAAACACAAGACTTCTAATTTCATATCTTGATTTTGAGGAATTTAAATACTGCTTTTTGTGTTCAAATACACTATAAGGATAAAAGGTGGTTTAAAGAATAAAATAATAAAATGAATTAGTGGTTGTTTTTCTATTAGCATTAATCAAATCTGAACCAGAGTTTAGTATTCTACATTTTCACCAAGGTTTCCTTATGAATTTATTACATAGTTTTCACCTTAAAAAGAAATATTTAACAACCAATAAGGAGGACCACGTCTATGGTGAAGATTTTCCCTGGCACTTCGATATCTAGCCTATTTGCATAGCAGAGTATCACATTCCTATTTGTTCTCCTGATCTATTTGCTCTCTATATTTATTCTCAGATTATGTCACATTGTTTTTGAAAGGCCCTGTGGCTTTCTTGCATTGCTCAGTTTTTGTATAAGTAGCAATATTTGGGAATAATCCTGGGAGACCCAAAAAAAAAAGCTGCCAACTAGGCGAAGGTCAGATAAGAAGCAACAGAGTTCACAGAAAGAATTGGCGAAGGGGTTGTGAGAAATATCTCAAAAGGGATTCTTCCTATTTCATTAATTGTAAAGAGAAGATGACAGATATAGTTTCAGACATGAAATTTTGTCAAGGTAACCTGAGAATAAAGAGAGATCTGGTGCTCCTGGATGTGCTTCTAGGTTACCTTGCAAGGCTGACAATATCCCACTCTAGCAACATCATAACAAGTAACATCCATAAAAGACATGATGATGCAGTGTTTAGAATGCAGTATTGTAGGCTAACCCTGCTGACTGCCAGCAGTTCGATCCTGACCAGCTGAAGATTGACTCAGCCTTCCATCCTCCCGAGGTCAGTAAAATGATGACCTAGATTGTTGGGGGCAATATGCTAACTATGTATATCACTTATAGAGGGCTGTAAAGGGCTATGAAGTGATACATAATGTAAGTCTAAGTGTTCTTGCTACAGAGGGTGTCAAAATCTGCAAGAAATTGGGGTACCATGTTGTATTTCAAACCATGCCCTTTTTTTTATATACATCACTATGTTACACACACATACTGTACAAAAGGGATGGGGCTTGGATCCCAACATTTGACTCACCATCTTGCAGATTTTAACCATCACCATTCATCACCATGAATCAGAATGCCCCTTTTCTGGTGGAAATGAATTTTCAGAGTGTTGAATCAGTTTGGTAATGTTTGTTTTTAATATCTCAGGAAAGAAGGCAACAAATTTCAGAGAGGAAATCAGTAATGTGTTTATTTGTTTTACTATACAAACATGCAACTGTGGAGAACCTCATCACATCTTTCAACTTCCATTCCTAGTTAGCTTGCATTTCTAGTCAGCCATGGTAATCTACAACATGTGGTTGCAAAATAAAGATACATGACAAAATGCATTAAACCTTTTACATACTTTAAATTTCTCCTCAGCTGTGATTAAATTTATGGCATTAGAACTCATTAGAAGTATAATGGATAAAACACTTGTATCCATTAACATGCACTCACTGAACAAGAATTGCATTTGGAAACAATATTGATGCAACAGTGCCTCAGAAATGAAAGGTTCAGCTGAAAATTTCAGAAAATGGACCAGTTAGTAATTTTGGGGTTCTTACATAGAATTACATAGCATCAAAGGGCTGGAAGGGACCATGAAGGTCTTCTAGTCCAACTCTCTGCCCAAGGGAGGAGACTTTATACCATCCTGGACAAATGGTTGTCTTTTCTTGAAAACCTCCATTGATGGAGTACCCATAACTCCAGGAGGCAAGCTGATTAACTGTTCTCATAATCTTCTTCTTAGTTCCAGGTTCGATCTCTCTTTAATGATCTTCCACCCATTGCTTATTGTCATCTTGTCAATCCCCTCTTATCTGTGACAGCCCTTCAAGTACTAACTATCATGATACCCTTAATCCTTTTCTTCAATATGCTATACATACCTTGTCTCCTAGTGTTCAACTACTATAATTCCAGGTAAATTCTAGCTTCATTCATATTTGTAACCAGCTTACCTAGCAGCTACATCCACCAATTGGCATAATAGGTCTACATATCTGTAGAAGCCTTATGTATACCAAGAATCTTTTACAAGAGTCTTCAAACTTGGCAAATTTAAGCCCATGTCACACTGCACCAACGGATGCAAAGAGGATGTAAAAACGGAACAAAAGCTTGCATCCGGTTGAAAAACCGCGATTCGATGGGCATCCATTTGTGTACTCACTGCTAGTTATACCATCTTTCATACGTTTCTATCCATCAACGATCGTCTAGCTGCATTTCATCTGCTCAAAAAGTTTTTGAAGCTGCCACACAAACTTTTTCAGCTTTCAGTGGACACCGCACAAACCCTAGATGCAGAAATCCATGAACTTTCCGCTACGAGTACATCCCGACACATACGGGGCAAAACAAATGTTCATTACGTCGCAGTTGTTCATCCGTTACACATCCCGATGTATCCTCCTTTGGCATCCTTCTTGGGGCCCCATCCGCAAAACAACCTCACAAATCTGCTCAGCAGAAAGAGGGAGGAAGCCAAAAAAAGGGTATAGCGGAACGGGTCCACACGGCCGTCAGTAGAGGGCGAGGACATAGAAAGAAATGAAAGTGGACTGCAGCTCAGACTATAACATTTAAAACGGGACCAAAACAATTTTCTATATGGGAACATTCTCAGATATTAGGATGTCTGGGAGGATGGCTTAAGAATGTGGAAGGCACCTAGGCAGAAAACCACCATTTCCTAATAAAAAGGGGGAGGAATCAACCTGGAATCTCCCACATCCAGCCAGGGCAGCCTGGTGTTGCAGGACCTTTCAAGCCTTGGCTACTTGCATTCTACCTATTAATCTATTGATGTCCATTCATGGAAAATCATCGCACACTCCTTTGGTAGCACCATCATTCCAACACCAGAAACGCCAAAAGCCTCTTCAGGACTGTTTCACCTTCCTACCTCAAGGAGAAAGGGAGACGGATCCAAAGCTGTATCTTTGGGTCCCTGTGAAGGATGAGGTCGGTGGAGAAAGAGTGGAGTTTGGGGACTCTATTGGACAAGGGTGATGGGTGAACTGAGGAAGGGGGGAAGGGGGACCCCTCAATGGCATTATCCGGCCACTTCTTTGAGGGATTGCCCACCCCAGGCCATGTTTTGACAAAAGTGAGGAGCCGTCTTGAGGGACCCTAGGTTTGGGAAAACCCCAAAGCCAGAAGCCAACCCAACTTCAAAATCCAAGGGCCTGGGGACCCCTGGAACGGAACGGGTGGGCAACTGACTCTGTGCCACCCCTGGGCCTTTCTGGGACCACATACAGGAACATACAGTATGCCATGGGGAGGGGTTTATGCCACCAACAAAAAACACCGTCAGGCATTGTAGGGTACAGAGAGACAGTGGTGCAGGGCCATCCAGGGTCCGAGAAAAAGCGAATACCCTAGAGGAGCGCTCCATATCCACAGCCGCCATTAGCTGGGGTCCAAAACCCACTGAAAAAAGAAAGGTTGAGGGGGACCATAAGTTTGCCAAGGGGGCAATGTATTTCAAGGAAAGTGGAACTTTCCCAAACCCCCACCGTTGGGAAGCCATAGATGAAAAGCAACCGTGGCCTGGCAAATAGCTCCACCCAACTTCAGGGTCCCAAATATTTCCAAACTACAAAAGGGAACTTTCTTCAGGGAATTCCATCCCTCTTTTGGGGCCCCAGGTGATGCTCGAAACTTTAACAAAAGTTTCAGTGTTAAACATCCAATGGACTCAGGCACAATGGGTTCAGCTTCAGCATTCCCCAGAATATACAATGGCCAAGTGAACCTCAATGGGATGGGCTGGAATTGCCCACCTACAAATCAATGGGTCCCAAGGATTCCAGGGACCACTTACCCAATCGAACACCAACAAAGCGGATATTGCCCTAACTTCATTACATTGAGCGTTCGGATTTGCAATGGAGCCTTTCTCCCCTCAGGAACTTTTACCCTCATGGAAGCCCCTATAACCACTTTCCATACCTTTCCAAAGCCATTTAGAAGAGCAGCGCATCTCCAAACTTGCAGGGCTGTCCACGGAAAATAGAAACGCGGGTGGTAGGAGATTCACCCTTTCATCACCACTTTAAGGACACCACATCCCCCTGGCCATACAGGATTCCCAGTTAACTTCTCACACCCCACCACTGCAGCGATTGCCCACGGACTTTGATGAACGGAACATCGTTGAAAGCCTTGCTTTACATCCGTTTGCAACAAGATTTCTCCCATGCGCCCAACCCGGCTTACCCCCAGGTGTTTAGCCAAAAGGAACCAGGTGGGCTTTGTGGGAGGGACCCATCAAACAAGGGAATGGGGACATGGAGTCTGCGTGAATGGAGGCAAGGACGCAAAACCTTATAGGCCGACACACTGTCGGATTGCTGCCAAGGCCCCAACAACGGGCTTCCACGTGAAGGGAGACAAGAAAGCAGTGCAACCTTCCTTGAAACAACTTCGGTGGCACAACTCCCATCTTGAGAGCAGTGGAGTGGCAAGGCACAGGATGGTAGACGTGATTAATGGATGCTTTCCTTGGAGCCTTGTCTATCCACACTGACTGAGATTGTGCCCATCTGTATTGTTGAGTCGGCCCTAAAATGGAACAAGGGCCATTTAAATAACAGAGCAGTCTTGTCATGTTGAGACATGTGTTTGGATTCAATGAAATTGTTAAATTGGTATTTGAATAAATAGGGTCAGCATATGTGTGGCAAGCCTGGGAGGGTGGACCTACATCAGTCCCACTATGCTGTGCAACTGGAGGTAACATATGCATCCCACAACTACTTACCTAGCCCATCACTACCTACAACAGGCGAATCTTACTCATCCCACAGCTCATACCGCATCCCCACAACCTACCACCAGCTCCTTTTCTTTAACCTCCCCAGCATCCATCTTCCACAAGCTATCCTTACCAATCCAACACAAGCATTGCAGAAATTGGGCTTAACCTTTTTTCAAAAAAGGTTTTCACAAAACACTTTTAACTACGAAGAAAAACAATGAACCAAGAGTTGAGTTGTGAAGACAAAGCATAACCTTTTATTATTAAACAAACGTAACTGTATGACTTTATTAAAAGGCAAATGGGACCCAAATAAGAAGTGTCTAACAGCAAAATAAATGAAACAAGGGTAAATCAAAAACTTCAGGATCTCCTGGCAAACTTCTCAGTACTTGAGGCCGTTGGGCCTATGGTCTCAGATGTAATAAAAAAGGCCACGATTCTGTGGCAGGTTGGTGTGTTGACGAGTGGCTTGGTACTGAGCGAACTCTGGCTGTTGCCTTGGCCCCGAGAAGTACAAATCAGGAGTATATGGTGGTGGCAGGAAGCTCTCGAGAGCTGGACTCAGTCCGTTGCAGTTGAAGAGGCCTTCGACAAATGAGCGCTGGGATGTGAGGCCCAATGACTGTGATACAAGACTGTGTCTGAGGAAGGGCTTGGCCTCTGGGTGGAGGCATGAGGAGGCGTGGGGCTGTCTGTCTGCAGCTGGGGTTCAGGTTGGAAGACATCTGATGACATTCGTGGTCCGAGGACCACCGGGTCTGACTGGGAGGGCTCTGCCTCTCGCTGTGGGCCTCCTAAAAGGTCCTGGTAAAGTGGTAGGCTTGGTACCGCGATTCGGGGCCTGTTAGAATGCAAATTCGTCAGAGGCTTTGACATCGCCTGGTGGAGGAACAGCCAGACCTTGTGATCGGGGTAGGGATGCAGGTTCCAAGCTGGCGCTAGAAGGGGCTTGGTGGCATTGAAGAAGCTCGTGACCTCTCCTTATTCGGCCTGCAGCTTGGGGCCCTCGGAGCATTCCATACCGAGTCCTGGACTCACGTAGTGGAGGAAGGCCTTTTGTTGTTTTAAGGAGGAACTGGGAGGAATGTTGGATATGCGTACCAGACTGGGAAAAGGAGAAATTTCTGTGGCTTAGCTTTTTATTGTGTCCCTGAGCTCTCCAGATGAGGGGAACAATTGTGGCTTTCTGTCCCTCCGGTTCCTGCTCCCTCTGAATTGTTTTCTTGCTCGGGTGACGGTGGAGCTTGGGGTGTGGGTGTGGGGTTGGGGCTCTGTGGGCTGCTACTTTCTTTGCTCCACTGCCGGCCTGTCCTGCAAGCGATTGGGTGGTGCAAGCTTGTGGGGGGGGTCTCTTCTGGTCATGAGGGGCCCCCCAAGAAGGCCAACCGGCCTGGACAAGGTAAGCTGTTCTCCTGGGTGTTGGAAGGGAGTGGCTCTCCTGTGGGCTTGTCTGAGGGGCAGAGGAGGGTTGGAAGGCGAGAGGGGCCTTGCTCCCTTGGTGGTGGAAAATCTTCTACTCATTCGCAGGAAGCTGCCACCACTGCCGGAAAATCAGGGGCGCCTCCTCCCGGTCAGTGAGGGCTTGGACAGCGGGGCCTGTTCTGGATTTATCTCAGTCAGCTTGACCATAATAGGTGCGTGCATGTACGTGCTTCCACCACACAAGGGAGGGTACATCTCTGGAAGTGTAGGCCCAGGCTCCTCCGCCTTCCTCTCTTTCGCTCCATACGGCTGGCTGCCTTCCTCTTGGGTCGCATTCAGAGGGGCCTGGTAGGCCCTACAGTCCTTACTCCAGTGATTCCTCCCCTACAATTTCCAGCACCTTTCTGGCTCTCCATTTTATGCGTAATCCTAGCCGTCCTCCTGTCCCTCGAAGGTCTCGACTCGGAAATGGGAGGTACGTTACTTCGTGGTTCTATCTTCCCTTTCCACTTTCGCCTTGCTTCTCCCTCCTCCCTGGGCCCTCTTGGGTCCTCGGGGCAGAGGTCTTCTTAGGGGCTGTTCAGAGCAGGCAGGGCTTTGGAGCAGGGCCTTTGGGGAGCGGCCGGATTCCAGCAGCAGCATGCATGCATAGAAGAAGCTCAGCCAACGCAGAGACACGCAGGACACAGAGAACAACAGCAAGCAACCCACCCGCCAGCATTAAGCTGCACCAGCAGGAGAAGCACCAGCAGCAGCAACACCAGGAGACCACGAGCACGAGCGAAGCCCAGCAGCTTCAGAGTTCAGCGCCAGGGCGGTGGAGATTGGTCTCTTTCCCTCTTGCCAGGCTGCAAGAGTAAGGCACAGGCTTCTCTTCTTCCCCATGGTGTTATCTCAAGAATGATCTCTCGGCAGGCAGGTTTTCCTCTGAATGGTGACTGCTGTGAATCGCAGATTCCTTTTTATATCCTGGAGCTTATGCATATTCATCCTCGCCCGCGATGCGCAGTGAAATGCTTGGCATCTGTACGCACTCCCACTCGCATCCTATAGGCATCCGTGATGCAGTCCGTGTCAATCCTCGCTACACATCCGCTCCTTCCGCTACGTGTCCGCTTTGCTATTTTCCCTCGGAAATCCCTGCGGATGTGTCATTTGCTTCCATCCGCGTTCCATCTCTAGGCTTCCTACGAACATCCGCCTTTACATCCCCACTTACATCCTCCCCATGTCTGTTCCTTTCTGTTGTTGTTCGCACTCTGTTTATGCAAATTTGGGAGCACTTTTGAGTAGCGGATAACAATGGATGGAAAAATTTGCTCGTCCGCTGTGTCCTTTTTGCATAAGTTTTGCATCCGTTGGCCAGTGTGACCTAGCCTTTTAGAGTTGTGGACTTTCAACTCCCTGAATTCCTGACCTGAGCTAACATGACTGGGGGAGGAATTCTGGGAGTTGAAGTCCACAAGTCTTAAAGCTGTCAAGTTTGAAGACCTTTGACCTAGGATCTTATTAAAGGCCCATGAAGCAACCTGAGTACTATCTGCCTCCAGATGTATCTCCCCAACCTATTATAATTAGTTCAACAGACATGCCTCAAGTCCCATTGTTGAAGTGCTATGCATAACAGCATCCCTCCACACAAGTCTTCACAGTCTGTCTTATTCTTACAAAAATTCCACATATGTGCATTAAGTGATTGATTCTGCACTGATATTGGAAGTGTATTCTTTTGTGTTCACTGTATATCTTTTCCGTAATTAAATATTTTTAATTATTGTTATTTGGTTTCTTATTGCTTTTTCTACATTGTTTTGTTTTAATAATGTTAAAGAGATGCTTGCATAATTGAGCAACTCCTAAAGTGAGTGACTGAGTGAATGAATAAATGAATTATTCTGATGCCTAGTTTAAAGCAACTGAACAAGTATAGAAATAAAAAGGGATCTCTATTGTTTACTCTTTGTATTAAGTAGCTAAATGTTGCCACACTCCCAGATGGGAGTTTGATGGGCCATTTGGATTGCTGAATGAGTAACTTGTGAAATGGCTTTAAGGCAATCAGAGTGCAATCCAGTTCTTATGCATTTCAAATAGGGAATTTTTATATGTCCCTGTTGATCAGTGAATTTTTCCTTACCAAGCATTCAGTATCTGGACTGAGCCCCAATCACTTATATAAAATGATAGCACTGGGAGGAAAAAAATAATAATGTTACTTTAGACCACTTTGAAAGTAATGTTTATTAATAAAATGGATAAGCAAGAGTCATCCTGTTACTGAATTAGAGAACAGAAAAGACAGCTGCTTCCTTCTGAGATGCTTTCTAATGAATCCAGTGTTGCCTAGATGTTGATATATTTTGTGCTACAGAGCGTGGGTGAGAGAGTATGGTTGGGCATTTAGACCTGTAAATATATTAATATGTAATGAAGAACAACAGTAAAGAAGTTGAAAGACGCCAATCTCTATTTTGTGAACCGGGATTTATTGATGTCTAAAGTACGTATTACTTTAAGTTTATGATATGAAGAGGATTCTTTCACCACAAAGAAGGCTTTTGGAAGCATTCCTGTGGCATATCATAAACTTACTTGTCTCCTGGACTGTGGCCATAATATCATGGGTCTCCCTCTCTCCATTGTATATTCCCCACTGATATTGAGAAGGGGAGGAGATTCAAATCATAAAAAGTACCATTAATCCATGCTGCATATGATCTCAGAGTTGAGGAATCACCCATCAGGAGGAGGCAACAGTATTTGCAGCATCTTCTGGATAAGAATAGTGTGTATTCTGGCCCACAGTCAACTAGCAACCACTGACAAGGGAAGGGAATGATGGGCTAATCATGACATCTTGTCTCAGCAGAGCCAAGTCTAGTTTCTCACAACCTCTATGCCTTTCATGTATGGCTTTGTCTGATATAGAAGAAGTACCTGCCATACAAGCTTTCATATTCTCTGACAAGTAGTTTCAGATGGTCTTTTGTGACTCATCAGCTATTAAATAAGCAACAGGACTCAAAGCCCTGGAAATGGCTTACAGCTGCAGTCTGATCCAAGTGCTGCCTCTGTCTTGTATCAAAATGAAGGCCCCCAGGAACATTTACAAGGATTGTTGCAAAAAAGACTGTCTGGATTTTTACACTTGTATATCATATGTATTTAGTTATCATAAAATAAGAATATTCCAGATGCAATATTGGCCTTAAAAAAAAGAAACTTTAACATTTCATAGAAATTATAATTCTTTAGCATTAAAGGTATTATAAACAGCTGAAAGAGAATTACATAAAAATAAGCTAATGTACAGAGTATATAGTACTTGAGGATTGAAAGAATAAGATTTAGAAAGACAAATTCAAAATTTACTTGGAAATTGTTCTGACTTGGTCATAGATTAAACTATAAATGTATGGACAGCACAAAAACATTATCATATGATATATGGTAATATATATTGTGATATATGAATAAATTTATATATTTATTCACAAGAGAAAAAAATAAAATTAGGATTAAAAAGACCTGATACTTTTTTTAAAAAAATTGGAGATAATTCCAAATGT
Organism: Laticauda laticaudata; assembly: GCA_004320025.1. Taxonomy (NCBI): domain Eukaryota; kingdom Metazoa; phylum Chordata; class Lepidosauria; order Squamata; family Elapidae; genus Laticauda; species Laticauda laticaudata. The sequence continues at coordinate 19,922 of BHFT01054744.1, forward strand.
ACACCTGATATAACTGACTCATGGGCCAATTAAAATGGCTTCAATTAATATCAGTGAGATAATAGTTCATTTAAAAGGGGAAAAAAAGCCAAAATACCAAGAGACTCACATGTAAAAAAGTAATATGAACTTATTAGAATACAATTATCTTGGTTAAAAAATGCAGATTGTGGGAGATAGGAATTAAAAAACAACTATCAGGCTAAAGCAATAGATGCAATCTACATAGACTTCTGTAAAACCTTTGATTCAGTGGTACATAACAAACTACTCCTAAAATCCTTATTAGGTATTTTCTCTTGGAACACCTGGCATAACTGCATAGAGAAACTCATCATTCAAATAGACAACAAAATGTTCAAAATTGGCAACATCCTATCAAATTCCTGTCATATGTCCAACAAGTGGTGTCCCAAGGCACGCTGTTCCTAGGAATCAATTGCATTCGATTTACAAAACATGAACCTCCTGTGATCTATATTCCCCACCACCACCCCATGTTCGCCTTTCACTCGACTGATGTTCAGGTTCTTACACTTTATGTCTACAGAGCCCTGATATAACACTCGAACATGCAAACGCTAAATACACAAACTAACATGGGCAGCATCCTGCCCACAAATGCTTTTATCTTCTTGACTAGACGTCAATCTACCTCAAATTAAACTGGACCCTAAATGCATGATTGACAATCTGAGCCCAACTACAACGACAACACCTTCCACAAATGCTCATTCACAAATTCTGGCGTCTGAAACAATATACTAAACCAAACAATACTAGACTAAACAACCTGCACTCATCTCTCTCTGCGAATACTTTGAGGTTTTAATCACAGAATCACAAACTAAAAGAAACCCTTCTTCCAGAATGACAAACAATGACTGGACTCTTCTGTACCAACATAACGCCACACCACAAAAAATCATCCACCAATGATCTGCTAATCCACCAATTATTACTTCAAAAAAGGAGCAACTATCGATTCTATCATCTAAAAGAACCATCCTCTATCCTGACTCGGCCAATTTCTATTCACTGGATGTACTCCTGTAAGAAACCATTACAACATATTTCTTACTTGAAGTCAAAAAGATCACCAAACTATATGTAACCAATAAACAAGCCACCAAAACCAGGAAAAAAACAAATATACCCATCAAACAATAAGGACGCATTCAATCAAAAAGAAATCAACATTTGCGCAGCAAAAACAAACTCTGTCCACCGTATGCCCAACTCAAAAAAGCTGAATACACAAAAATTTATGCCACCAGATAAAGACTGAAATGCACCAATCTAAAATTATAAACAAAGAAAAAAAAACATCTAATCACCAATTACTACCCCATGCTTTCTACAATTTCTTACACAACAAACTAAAAAGAAAAGCATCAAGTCCATCCCACCCCTGAAAGGACACTAATGGTAAGACTGCCAACACATGCACCCACCTATTTAAAAGCCTAAACACTTTTTCAAACCCTCTTTGCTCCGTAATTTGGCACATTTTCAACCCATTCTTTGGCTCAGTATTTGTAAACAGCAATGGATCATGCCCAGTATTTCCTAGTTGAACCACAGACAAGTACAATGATCTAATACATATTGATTTCACAGAAGACAATGTTGAAAAAACACTATGCAATTTAAAACCATCTCTATCTATTGGACCAGATGGAATATGTGCCTATTTCTTAAAAAAGCTACCCATTGCCATAGCTGAACCTCTAAGCATAATCTTCGAAAAATCTTTCAGGACCAGCTCCTTGCCACAACTATGGTCAAAAGCCACACTCAACTCATTAACACAGTTGAGAAAATCCAGAAATATTTCTCAAGAAGAGTTCCCCACTCCTCTACTCATTGTAGAATACCTTTGCCACCAGACTTCAAATTCTAGACCTAGAAAACCTAGAACTATGCTGCCCTCGGTCCAATCTAAGTATAGTACATAAAATTATATATTGCAATGTCCTACCTCTCAATAAATACTTCAGCTTCAACCATAACAACACAAGAGCAAACAATAGATACAAACTTAAGGTTAATCGTACCAAACTTGATTGCAGGAAATACTTCAGCAACAGAGTGGTCAATGTCTGGAATACTCTACATGACTCTATGGTTTCTTCCCCAAACCCCAAAAACTTTAACCTTAGACTATCTACTATTGACTTCATCCCTTTCCTAAGAGGTCTGTAGGAGGCGTGCATAAGCGCACCATAGTGCCTACCATCCCTGTCCTATTGTTTCTTTTATTTTTCTTATATGTATCCATTTCATGTATTCATAACTATGTTCATACTTATACCTATTATCCTGTAAGCAATTGATAAATAAATAAATGTGAAAAAATTACTGTGGAATTTGAAAATAAGAAATTCAAGATGGACAGATATTTGTAGTATTATAATGCCAGGATTTGGGGAAATAACAATTGCTTCCATTTATGCTCTAAATAATGCCAAACTCAACTTCTACATTTTTTCCAATTTCTTTTTGAACTTGCAGAAGGAGATATTTTGGTTCTTGGAGATCTTAATGGTGACTTTTTCCCTTTTTATATTGACAATTCTACTCTATTCAAAAGGAAGTCTGGCAAACCTACCCCTCAAATGTCTTAGGCCATAAATTATTAACATTTCTTTTTGTTGCATGAAAATGTTAATATCCTACAGAATATTAATAATCATGTTATATTTTCGTTTGTAAAACTTACTTGAGGACATCTCTGTGGTAGATTTCTTATTCAGTGTTAATTAATCTCATAAACATAAAATGTATATGGCTTCTATTTACACAGAGCATAACCAAATAATTATATGATTAACTAGTTCGGGAATTTCCAGACTGAAAAACTGAGGACCTAAAAATCTTGTATTATTTCAAGAGAACATCAAATTGAAGTAATTAAGGAATTTTTTTCCCCCAAATCAATTTAACCTGACTTTTCTTTCTCAACCAGACAGGCTCTATCAAAGCATTCATGAATAGATTGTTCATCTCTCTGACCTCATCTCATCTCCATCTAGAAAGGAACTATGCAGAAACAAGACATTCTAGTGAATGAACTGAAGCAATTAGAATTAAGACACAAGCACATTATAGTTTGGGACTTAGTACAAAAACTTAAAAAGTATTGCAATCAATTAGTTTTAATTGAAGTAATAAAATTTATAAAGTATAGTGTTGTTAAACAAAACTACGTTGAAAAAAATAAGTCAGGTAAACTCTTATTATGCTTATCCTTCCTTATTCTTATTGGCATTAGAGGCAATGGTTAAGAAGATATATCAAAAAAGGAAAATTTCAGAAATTAAATTAGCAATTCAAGGGCATAAACTAAAATTATATGTGTCCTTCGTTACTCAGCCAGAATTAATAATGGAATGCATATAGAAGTCAATTCAGTATCAATATATCAGATTAACAAGGATAAAAGACAAATGTTGACATGGAATTTAACTGAGGAAGAAAAGCAATATTTGAACCAAATGATAAGGTCTAATATTACTGCTGAAAAGGCCAAGTATTTACTTAAAATTTTACTTGACAAAGAATAACATGTTGAAACATAATAGGCTCATACTTTTTTTTGGGGGGGGGGAGGCAGATATCTTAACATAAAGAAAAATTAACATTGTTTAGGTTTTGAAAAACTGCAGCCATTTAAATGAACATTCTAGCAAGGCTTAATTTTCTATTCCAAATAATTCCTGATAGGCATACGTACCATATCTCAAACAGTATGCCACTCTATTTGACTAACCTGGATTACAGACTGGATCATATCACTTTACGTTCGGAGAACCTCTGCTGAGAGAGAAGGGTTTTCAGATGGCTTGCATCATTATTTTATACACAGAACGGAAATGGACAGCTTAGAAGAGATTATATAATAATAAGCACGGTATTAAAAGTCTGTGATAAGCACAGGAAAGGAATCGGGTTTATCACTTCTCTCCTTATTAAATATTTGTTGTCATGAAAAAGAAAGTACAAAGAGATTTGCTCAGCACAGAGATAAAACATATTGACTGAGAAATGTAATTATTAACAAGACAAAGATGAAATATTTTTGATATTTTCTGTCTGAATGGCCCAACCAACCTAACCAGATTTGGAACCTTGAAATAACTGATACAGTTTTTTAAAAATTGCAAAACGGGAGGGATACTTAAAAGACTTTAATTGTGAGCTGCCCAGACACAAGATGTCTGGCGCAACAAGTCTCACAAGGACTTATTTCTCGCAGAGTTTGGGGGAAAGAAAAATAGACTTCTGCTTCTTCTGGTGCTTTCCTGGCATGAAACTAAAAGTCTCCCTCTCTCTCACTCCCCTTGAGAACGGAGTTGGAAATGGTATCCTATGATCCCAAATAAAAAATGATTGATTGATAGGAAAACAAGGTGGGGAATTTTCCTGCAGACTTTTTGGGGGATTTTCCCAGGATCTCTGCTGCTTTCTGCAGAGACCCTGGGAAAACGTCAGCAAGCCACCATCAGTCAAAATTCATATTAGTGATCTGCAGGATTATGAGTTTGGTGGTTCCTGAGATCCAAAAAGTTGGTGACCCCTGCTATAATGCTTATAAATTCCCTGTATTCTATTATGTTCTATTTTTTTCTAGCTCTTTTCTTCCTTTCATTTCTCAAAAATGTTTAATAAAAATACGATGGGCAAAATAATAAAATAACCTTATTTTATTGAGAAATCTCTTGGATTGAAAGTCTGTTCTGACATTTGTAAAGTGATAATTTTCATTTATCCAGATCAGAACAAGTACAAACAACTCTCGACTCACCTAGCCTTTCCCCTCCCCCCCCAAAAAAATAGCTTAATGTTTATGAATTAAACTTGTAAACATTAGAAACAGTTAACTGGCAAAGTACATTAAAAACTTGTTAAAAGCAGGAAAGAGAGTCATGAACAAAAGACAGTCAATGAAAGGACAAACACTCTGTCATATTGATAGCAGTTTATCAAAATGACACAAAACTTTAGCGTGCTTTATTGGGAGTTATTAGCATGGACATGTCAAAAGACTGATCTTTATTTATTTCAGCTTTAACACTGTGATATACATCATAGCACTGGAACTGATGAAAAGAAGCAGGTAATCCCTCATCTATTTTGAACAATGAAAGAAACAAAATGATGGATGGGAAGGAGTTATCCAACACTAGACATGTGATTTGTACACTTTATCACCTTCAGATTTACTCATCACAGGAGATAAGAACCAGGAATTCAACAGCAGCTGTAGATTGTAGTAGCACAGGTTTAGAACCCATATTAGGCTCAGGCTCTGGAATCTCCAGTTAAAAATTCATGTAATCCTTGTCAATGCAAGATACTGCTGTAAAAATATATAGCCAAACACTACAAAAATGAGAGTCGGCACTGGAAATACCAAAGGACTAATACGCTAACTGGTTGAAGACATCATAAGTCTCTATGTTCAGGGTAATCCTCCCTGGTATTTTGCAGAGAAAACAATCGAATTGTAGCTGAACAAAATTTCTACTTGTAAGGATGCTACTAGCCATTGTAGGAAATGTTATAATGGAAGACTGTTATAGACAGTTTGGAAGTAGGCAAAACTTCCAAAACTTTCAAAAACTAATTCTGTAAAGAGTAGTTCCCTATTTTACTGAATGATGTACTTGAATGTACTTGAAATAAAGCTGGCTACTTTTTTTCAGACAAAACTACAATTATGTTAATTTAATGGGCAACAAAACCATGCCTCTGTCACAAAGAGAAAGAAAACAAAATCAGGATTGAATCTGGATTGATGTGAGTGGAAATGAGTGCAATTTAAGATTTCCTTTCACTTAAAATATTGTGCATAATCCATTTGATTAAAAAATAATGGAAGAACTGAGCATGGGTATAAAGATTTGAGAATAAGATAAGATAAAAGATATCTGTCATGCTCCTGACTCAAAGTTTGTGTAGCAAGATCCTTCCTATAGTCACTTCCCATTAAGTTTAACCAGTTTTTTTCCCACATAATTGATATTTATGATGATTCATATTAGAGCAAATCTGTGATACCCCTTGTGGAAAAAGGCTAAGCATTTATGAGTATTGCTTATTCTTGTCCTATTTGGTATATGTTTATTGAAAAAAGGCAAGTGAAGATGGCACAAGAACAAGTGATAAAAAAGAAGTCCTTTCTAATGGGATTTTATTTTTTTCTATTGCTCTGCTATCTCTAGCACTGCTGTTTTATATTTAAATTCTGTATGAATTCATGTTAACATTAGTTATTTTTCCTTTCTTTGTGTGTGTGGGATTCACCAAAATGAAGGGAGGACTGTTATAAATAACATGGCTATCCACAGCAAATGAAGCACTGGTCTATATGTGTTGCACCATTATGATGCAAGCTCTTTCCCTAATGATTTGTGTGTAATATGAGGCAATTACAAAAGAGGCAATGTTTGCATTGCAAAGCTCTACTACTTATTTTGTCATTAATCCTTCCTTCTTTCTTTCCTGTGCATCCCTAATCACACAGCCTCAAATTCAGAGGTGGTATTCATCCAGTTCTGACAGGTTCTGGAGAACTGGTAGTGGAAATTTTGGGTATTTTGGAGAATTGGCAAATACCACCTCTGGTTGGCCCCACCCCATCAATTCACTGCCTCCCAAATCCCAGCTGATATAATATCCTTCCCCTAGAGTGGGGTGGAAATGCAGATTTTCACACCCACCAAGCCACACCTACCAAACCACACCATGCCCACCAAGCCACACCCACAGAACCAGTAGTAAAAAAATATTGAATACCACCACTGCTCAAATTGTCTCTCAGCAACTTATCTTTTACTACCCTCGAGTCAGAATGATGTTTGACAGAGGCTGGACAAGCCCTGTTGTGAAAGAAACAGGTATTAAGCCCAGAACTTTTTGGAGATGGGAGCTGTGCATATCTTGGGTGATTCCAAAATATTTCTTTGTGCTTCTTCTAGTGTTGCTAATTCTAACTTTGTAAGAATTTAAAATGCACCAGGGATTCTAGCTTTTTACAATTATTTCTGTTTTTTAACAAATTAAAAAAGCAACTGTCCACCATCATTTTTCTTCCTAGTTTCTTTGAGAATCAAACTAAGGTTGGTTACAACAGTTATAATTCCCAGAGAAACTTTAGCAGCTGAGAATGATAACGATTATGTTGGTGATATTGCCAGTTATTCAAAATATTCCTTTATTTAGTGAAGATGTGCTTATAATAAACTACAGTATCAATTGATTTCATTATGATTGATGAAAAAACCCAGATGATATCAAAAGAAAAAATGCATATAAATATATATTTTGTACATGGATTTGAGCAAAATTCAGTGATATATGCATTAAAAAGTAAATCAATGGAAGGCAATTCATTGAATAGCTAGACAGTGTTCCCATTCAAAAAATCAAAAATATTTTATCAAATAGCATGGTATACCAAATATGATCAAAACTAATCTGAAGAGATTAGGCAGCATAGTAACAAAACACCACAAATTGTCAGACTGCTCTGATAGTTAATTGACTGAGTCTAAAATCTGAATCTAAGCTTTCAAGAATACTATGATTAAACAAAAACTCTCAGCAAGAAAATAAAAGATTTCCTATTAACCACAGCTGCACAAAGGGGATTGCTCACATTTTTGACATCAGTACGCACTTAATAAAAGGAAACCCACTGCAAATATTGATTTCATTTTTATATGAAACAATTGTCTGTAAAAGGCGTATAATACTTTTTACAATACCCTCGAGGCTTTTTCCTTTGCCTTTAAAGAAGAGACTTTTGTTTCAATATGTGAGTAAAATGCACAACCACAATGCAATAAGCAATCTGAAATTGCTGGTGCTGGAAGACTGCATATCCCCTATTGATTAGTATCTGAAAGCAGACTTATAAATTGCCCTATGGGCAAGAATACAAATTGTACTTTAGCTTACACAAGCATATCTCAGTACATCTAAATCAGGTCTTGAATTATATTATCTATCTACTTATGCAGGATCCATTATGTTCTGCATTCTGACAAAGGGAAAGCTGAATTTCCAATTCTCAATGTTAGAATCCTTAGATTACTTAGCACCTTACCAAATATAATTGCATTTTAATTCCTAAACACAAAAATCAAGGTTTCCTACAAATTTAGAGGAGGGAAGATAATCTACTACCCTTAAATTTGGGCTACAAATCCCATAGCCAAAAGTAAGTTAGGAAACCATAGGTACTATAAACACTCTAGTCTAAAACATGTAGAAAACACTAGGCTGAATTCTGAGTTTGCCTTCCAGGAATGATCATTCCATATAATTATCCCAAAATTTTAATTAATAGCATTTAGAATGCAAATGGAAGTTTCCAAACATAGTATCTCCAAGAGTTCAAAAAGACACCATCCTTATTAATATTCAGTACTACAGAGGAATTTACAGATCCAACATGATATGAGCATGGGGAACTACCAGAAGACTGAAAAAAAGCTGTTGCAGTTCCCTTCTTCAAAAAAGGGGGAAAAATAGGATCCAGGAAATTACAAACCAATCAGCCTGAGATAATACCTGAGAAGATCCTGGAAAAAAAAATCAAGCAAGAAATCTGCAAACACCTAGAAGCAAGTAAAGTTATAACCAGAAGCCAACATGGGTTTGTCAAAGACAGGTCATGCCAAACAAATCTTATTTCATTCTTTGACAAAGTGACTAAATTAATTGACCAGTGAAATGCAGTAGGCATAGTATACTTGGATTTCAGTAAGGCATTTGAGAGAGTAGACCACAATCTACAGTATTTCTAAGTAAGTTTTTTTTTTAAGTGGGATAGACAGCATCACCACCACATGGATTTGTAACTGACTGACAAAATGCACTCAGTTATAGGATTTACTGGAATTACAACTACATGGAGGGAAGTAAGTAGTGGGGTACCCCAAGTTTCTGTCTTTGCCCAGTACTCTTTAATATCTTCATAAACAATTTGGATGATGGAATAGAAGGGGAACTCATCAAATTTGTAGGTAGGGAAAAGTCAACACTCCCAGAAGATAAACTCAAGACCTAGACTCAATAGACTTGAACACTGTGCACCATCTAACCAAATTAACAAAATAATCAACACTTGGGAAGTTAGACTCAAGATACAGACTTGTCAGACTTGAAGACTGGGCCCTATCCAACAAAATGCAGTTCAGTGATGAGAAAAGTAAGGTTTTATTTAAACCACACATAAGCAAGAAGAACCAAATATACAGTATAGATTAGTTGGAACCCAGCTCAATAGCAGTAACTTTAAGACGGATCTTGGAGTCCTAGTGGACAATCACTTAAATATGAGCCAGCAGTGTGCAGCATCAGCCATAAAAGTCAATGGAATCCTAGACTGCATTAAAGAGGGATAGAATCAAGATCATGTATAGCAATGGTTCCCAAACTTTTTCAGTTCACTGCCCCCTTGGTGCTACAAACTCATCCTCGGTGCCACCCACCCAGGGATGGGATTCAAATTTCTGTGGGCGTGGCCTAATTTGAGGGTTTGGCTTGCTGGTCACATGACTGGGTGGGCATGGCTTCCTGGTCACATGACCAGCTGGCGTGTCTTGCTGGCTGGGCATGGCTTGCTGGTCACATAACTGGGTAGGTGTGGTTTAGTAGTCATGTGACTGGGTGGGAGTGGCCAGGTGACTGGCAAACAAGTGGTCCTCACTTAATGGCTGGTTGTTTAACAAGTGTTCTAATTTATGACTGGCCTCCTCAGAGATACTTGACCTGTTTTTGGAGTTTTGACAGCCACACATACACACACACTTCCTTCTAACCCTTCTGGAGCAGGTCATTGGACTAGAATCGGCAAAGCATCTCTGATTAGATTATAGTAGTGAATCAAATTTAATCAGTGATGCTTTGCTGATTCTTGTTGATTTGTTTTATTTGTATCTCTTTATTTTATGTTGCTAAATTGCATTGACATGTGTGTCCCTTCTTGTGCACAACCCAGAAGCTTTTGTGACTATTTGCAGCAAAAATTACTGACCTCTGGCTTTGCTCTACTTTTCAAACATGCCGCCACTGCCGCGTTGTAGGTGCTGGCCCCGCAGGTCCACCCCATTGAGCCCACTGCACTGGAGGGACTGAGAGAGGGAGAAACACAGAGAAGAAGGGAGGGAGGGAGAGAGAGAGCAGAAGGAGTAGGAAGCAGAGAAAGGAAAGAAGGACAAAAAGAACAAAAAGGGAAAGAAAGGAAAAGGGACAAAAGAAAGAAGGGGATAGGAACGGAAGGACAGAAAAGAAAAGAAATAAAACAAAAGAGGAGGGAAGCGGAGAAATATATCGAGAATCTAATTCTAATCCCAATCACCTGCTTCCAGCAGGGTTAGAATGGAGAGTGTGTCGTGTGTTTCTCACGTTGGTAATCTTTACCAGTACATTTTGGGTTTTCTTCTAGAATTAGGCACTGTAATACATTGGGGAAAAAGTAATTTTTAGGGGTGGTAATATTGTTCCAATTATTCTTGTGTTAAAGCAGGACCCTGCCAACTCTCACGGTTCTTGCCGTAGTCTCCCATTTTTGTCATTTCTAATGGTCTCACGAAATTGCCTCGCTCAATCTCTACGCGCAATTTAAAATGCTTTTCTTTTTTCAAAAATTTGCGGGTCGGACTTATATCGAAATATACGGTAACTACGTTTTCTTCCTGTGTCATTTTGGCGAAAGGGCGAGTAGGCCCTGGGACGAGGCTAGTTTCCCAGTAGTCTTTGTAAAGTTCAGCGCCTGGGGGGAAAGCACGCATCGTCAAAACATGGGAAAAGACGTTGGTGATTTCTCCAATAAAGAAGAAAGAGCTGCACTCTTATACAACAGGGAACACAAATAAACATCTTAAATAAACTGTTAATGCTTCCTCGATGGGAAAAAGGGTTGTTTAATGCTTGATTGGGGGAAAAAAAAAGAATCTCACTATTGTTTATATAGAATTCCCAGATTTTTTTTTCAATGGGTTCTCCAGATATTTTCCTTATCAGGGGTTGGCAGCTCTGTTAACAGCACTCAACAAAATGTAGAGCTTCTGATAGTCGTGACATGTCTTTTGTCCACAAAACCTTTAAATAGAAGCCCAAAGACGGTTTCAATGTGCTGGCAAAAATGTTTCATGTGGAAAAGGGCCTCAGTCTAACTAACGCCTCATTTAATTCTGATTGCATCAGCACCTACCTCTTTCTCTCTCTCTCTCCCTCGCCCCTCCCTCCCTACCATGCTGCTTGCTCTACTTCCAATGTTGCCTGCGGGGTCTGGCACTCTCGAACATGGATTGAGCTGGAGAGATGAGAGAGACAGATCAGAGACAGGTAATAGGGTACGGTAAAGTAGGTATAGTAGGCAGGCAGGCAGACCTTTAGGATATCTGTATGGATAGTACGGATAGTCGAATCTATAATTGAGATTAGGTAGTGTAGACAGAAAAGACTAGATCACAGCAGGCAGGTAGGTAGGCAGAAAGGCAGCAGAACATAACATTTGGAATTGGATAGATGGGCATGATAACTAGATAATAGTAACTAATGATATGGATCAAGTTAGATAGATAGATAGATAGATAGATACTACGATAATAGGATAGATAGATAGATAGATTAGATAGATAACGATAGCATAGACCAAAAACTAAGCAGGTCCCGAGCAGAAGTAGGCAAGGTAGGTCAGTGTCTTGTAGAGCAGGAAGGCAGACAGCAGGCAGAACTTTTGGATGGCTGGCATGCATAGGTATGGACAGCAACGCACAGCTACCAACAGACAGAAAGAAACACAAATACATGATAGACGCGCACTTTGAAAAGCTAGAGCAAAGCCAGAGTGGAGATTGAAGCCCACAACCAAGTTGCCAAGTGAGAAACATGGGCTGAAATATCACACCACCACAATCTGTTTAGCAGTTTACATCTGTTTGATTCTGCCTTTGTCAAATAAACCATGCTCAAGATCTCCTGCTCTTACATGCAGCTGCCCCTCTAGCCCTTCTCCATGCCCCTGCCGCAGTTCTCTCTTTGGCATCCGAATTTTCAATGGCCAACCTCCGCACGGGCAGCGATGCAGTCTGTACTTCACCACTCTTGCATTCCACCAAAGATACATTTCTCTCAGCGCCAAAGGCAAAGAGGTCGACGGGTACTTACGCAACTGTCTCATGAGACCCCAACTTCGTGGCAGGTTACGCCTTCTTTTACTCTCCACACCAGGAAGGAGGAAGAGTATTGGACAGCACCCATGAGCACGGCGGAGGTGTCCTCCGACGGACGACCGATCGCTTCCGAACCCTAAGTACAGCCAGCAAGCAAATGCAGGGCTCAGTCGATAAGACCAGGCTGCCAGAGGTAGGCTAGTTCTAGTCCATAGGACAGCCACACATAGAACTGAAACCAACTCGCAGCCCATTCACCTTGGGAGTTTGCAGCTAACACTCGCTCTGATCCTGTTGGAAAGCCCAGCTGGCTGACCGAGGGGACGCCCGGTGGTCACTTGTGCTCTCCTTGTCTCCCTCCAGGAAGGGGCCCTACAGCGGACGACCCACCCCTTCCACTGCATGCTTCGGGAGAGGTTTGCTTTTGGCCTTTCTGGCGCATCTCTCTGCTGCTCTCCATCCTGAGAGGGCAGGCCGCTGAAGCTAAAGCGCACCCTTTTCCCAACCTACCTCCCACTCTCTTCTCACCCAGGCTGGCAAGGCGCACTGCATGTAGTAGTTCTGGCATTTAGGCACTGGTATCGGATTGATAGAAACAGTCAATGGCTACCTGGCTGGCAGCTCCAGTAGACCTGCGGGCCCGCGGCACACGTTGAACCGTCCCCCTTGCTCCATCGTATGCCCCCCTGCCACGCCCCTTCGCAACTTAGTTGCCCCCCCTCAAGGCATTCCCACTCCCCCCAGAGGGACAGTACTGTCCACTTCTGGGAAACCACTGATGTATAGTATTTGCTGCCACTTTAAATAATGCCATTGTTAAAACCACCATTTAGAGAATTACTGGCATCTCCAGTTTTGCACACGCAATATAAAAAAGATGTTGAACCAATGAAGAGTGAGAGAGGAGCAACATAAGATAACAGTTGGTTCGTAATGTATGTACTACCAGACTACTTCTGGGCTGCTGACGTCAGCTGCTGCAATTTGGCAGCATCAAAATCTTACCAGACTCAAGGTCAGCCTTCAGCCCCATGTCACAGTCAGCACCAACGATGGACAAGAGGATGTAAAACAGATAGAGTAACACACTTTACCAGATGTCGCTGAGCTTTGGATTACGCGATGCATCCGTTCTGACTCACCGGCGTCCGTTTTTTCCATACTTTCTATCCGTCCAGCATCCATTCTACTGACATTTTCAATCCACTCAAAAATTTTTGAGCTTGCACAAAAACTTTTTGGAACGGAAAAATATCCAATGCGTCCCGTATATACATCCGCTACACTTCTCGTGGAAACATCCGTTATACGGTCCATTTTCGCGATACCGTTTAGTGCGTACCGCTAAGTAGTCCGCTAGGACATCGTACTGTGCATCTGCACACCCACCATCTGCTCCACGCGAAATGGAACCAGCAGGAGGAATTGAAATGGATGCAAGAACGACACGCCAGCCAATTATACGACGGACGTAGAAATGATGAATAGCGGATGCTAGCTCACATATACAAGCATTGCGAAACAGAAAAATGTTCGTACTATGGACTGCTATCTCTGGTTATATAGGATGGTCTGCGAGGATGTCTAGAGTATTGCAGAAGGACACCCTAGCGAAAAGCCTATATTTTCTATTAAAAGAGGGGAGAAAATCACTCGGATTCACTTTCAAGTCCAGCAGCCCTGCTTGAAGACCTCTCTTCAGTACATTAATCTTGCTCAGAGCATCCAGTTCATCTCCACCATTGGATCCTTTTTAACTCCATTGCATTACTACAAACAATGCGAAGCCCTCTAACAAGGCTCTGCTTCACAACGCTGTTCTACCGAAGAGAAGGAGGCGTCCTGAGAAGACTGTCTGGTCCGAAGATGTATCCCCGAGAAAGAGCCCGAGTACAGACTGTATAACAAGCTGATGGTGTGGAGCTGACAGAGAATGATAGACCCTAAATGCATTCCAGAACTTTATAGGATGCCCATCATAGCCATGTAGTCTGACCGAAGTATTAGCGACGCGGCTGAGACCCACGGTGACCAAAGGCAAAACACCAACTTCTGGCCCGCACCTAGGACCGCCTGGGCCTGAAGAGTGCACACTCTTGCACCACCTCTGCCTCAGGGACCACCTACAAAGGAAGATGCAGTAGACGCTGCGAAGGGTGCCACATCAACACCATCAGCATTGTGGTCAGAGAAGCTGTGGCAGATCCATCATTGAGAAGCAATAACCTGCTAGGAGCTCCTCTGAGTGCCCGTCCAACTGAAGGCAAGGCTTGGACAGAACACGTTGCAGCAGTCAGTGTATCCAGAAGTGGAACTTCCCCCCACAAAGGCCGTCTACTACGGTATCCATGAGATGGGAACACTGTCTGCAAAGCTCCAGCAAAGTTCAGGATCATTATTTTAACTACAAGGGGCTTCTCAGCATCAATCCTCTTACCTATGGTTGATGCTGACAACAAGTCTATGTACAGTGCGAAGCTTCAAGGCAACCGGGTCAGCACCAGATGCCGGCAGTTATGACAATGCTAGTGACCTCAATGAGGGCTGTGAACGCAACGCTCATCTATCGCCTTCCAGACTCCAGACCCCCTGCCAAGTACACACAAAGATGTGCCCCTACTTCATCATAGGGGGATATGCTTTCTCTCTCTCAGAAAACCTACCTCAATGAAGCCCTACACCTCCAACGCCTCACCCGTGAAGAGAAGATCTTCAACTACAGGGCTTGTCCAGGCAAAAGCGGGTCGTGCGAGAACGCGCCTTCTGGCCCTCCTGCCAAACAAGTTCCCGCAGATCCTATCTCACCAACCACCTGCCAGCGCATCGCTTCCCAGAGACCGTGGTGATAACATCGTGGAAGCTATGCTGAGCATCCTGCCACATCTCATGCGCACCTCTGCTACCCATATGACGTTTGCAAAACAGGGCTTGTGACCGGCTCACAACAAGGTCACACATGTATCCTCAAGAAAATGGAGGCCTGTGAATTGAAAAGCAAGGGTTAGGAAGACTGATATGACCACTGTAGGCATGCCGTCAAGCTCCCAACAAGCTTTCACGTGAAGGGAAGAAGCAGCGCAACCTCACTGCGACACGTAGTGCAACTCCCCAGCTGAAGCAAGTTGGAGGTGGCAAGACAGGATGTTAGATGCTGTTCATGGATGCTTCCTTCAGCCCTGTTCTGCATCACACTAATGCAGATTATGCCATGCAGTGTTTGAGTGGCCTGCAAATGAACAGGGCCATTTAATAAAGAGTTGTTGTTTATGTTGAAATTGTTGATCAATTATTTAAGAGATGTTTTGGGGAATAATAAAGGGGCCATATGGTGTAGGCACCTTGGGAGGGTGGACACACAGTGCCCACTATGCTTGCATTAGAAGGCTTATCTATGTCCCACAGCTTTAACCGCCATTCCACAGGTATCACCTGCCGATATCCACTTGCTATCTCCTTACCCTTGGCCAAAGCATGCAAAGGGACTACCATTTCTAAAAGTTTCGAGCCAAGACTTTATTTAACTAAAAACAGAACTGAACCAAGTGTGTGACAAAGATAACCTTTATTAATAACAAATCTGTAAAAGCAAAGACCAAGTTAAACGTGTCCCAACAAAGATAAGTCAACAGGGTAGCAACCCAGTCTCTTGGCACTCTTCTCAGTCAGCTGTCTGAGGCATGCCCAAGAGTCTCAGGGGTGAAGGTCCAGGTGCTGTGGACGGTGGCTGCTGCTGGAGGTGCTGATCTGAGGCGCTCAATTGGGGTGCGCCTGGCCCCAAGAAGGACAAACAGGGGAATGGTGGTGTGGAGGAGAGCTTTCAGAGAGCTGGCTCAGTCCCTGTGATGTGTATGAGAGTGCTTCGTCGCAATTTCGTGGTAGCGAGATACGGGTGTGCGCCAGGGTCAGTACCAAGATTCGATGACCAGGGATGTTTGATGGTCCAGACTTGGTCTGTGAGGTGACAGGGAAGGAGGAGTGTAAAGTGGGGCTTGTCTGTCTGCAGCTGAGGCGAGGTGAGGTGTTGGTGGGCATCCTGTGGCATGGGTGGCATCTGTGGCAAATGGGTGGGCAAGTCTGTGGCGTCCGTGACGTTCGGGTGGCATCGGTGGGCATCCCGTGGCATCGGGCGGATGGTCATCGGTTGGCACTTGTAGTGTGGCGAATGAACCTGAGTGCCTGGACTGGGAAGTGAATGCCTGTGCTGCTGGAACTCCTGGTAGCCATAGCTTAGGTCAGGTTGATGGGCTGTGGAGAAGCCTTGGAAGGGGCTGTGACATCACCTGGGGTGGAGAAGCAGACCTGGACTGGGTTCAGAGCAGGTTCAGCTGGCCTGGAGGGTGGTGGCGAAGACCCGGTGATTCCTCTCCTGATCACCTGGTAGCTTGGGATTCGGACTATGTCTCATGTAGGGTCTGTGTTGGACGTAAGGTGAGGAAGGGCTTTCCTGTTAGAGGATGGTATGTCGGAGTTGTACGCAGCTGAGAGAGGAGAATCTACTCTGCTTTTTGGATGTATCCCGGGATCTCCCAGACAGGACAGTGTGTGCTCTGTTCCGTCTCATCTGGCTATTGTCTGCCTTGTTTCCTCGTGGAGGTGGAAAGCTGGGTGTGGGTGTGGGTGTGGGTTTAGGTGTCGTGGTCAAGTGCCCTCTCGCTTGCTCCCACTCTGCGTCAGGCGCGACAGTCCTACAGACCGTGCTCCGCCATGGGGAGTGCAGCGTGTCGGGGGGTCTCCATCATGGGACACTCCACAGATTACCTGCGCTGGGACAGCAGGAGCTAGACTCTTGGCCAGAAAAGAGGACTGGCTCTCTGTGGGCTGCCTGAGAGTGAGGGTAGACAGAAGGGGCTGCTCCTGCGGGTGGGAGATTCTCACCCTCCAAAGAAGCTGCACTTGAGCCCATGCATGTAGGTCCCCCAGTTACGCTCGCAGCTATGACGCGGCACTGGCAGACCTTCTTGAGGTACAGCCTTCCCCATACCAGGCTGTGCATCGGTGCTTAAAACGCACCGGCCACGGAGGGAGCCATCCAAAGGGTAGCCCAGGCCTCATCTCGCCTTTCTCACGATGCCAAAGCAGCCTGGCTTCTCTTGGTGTCTCGGATAGGAGACTGTGTCCTTCCGCCATCAGGAACTCATATCTCCCTCAGCCATTCGAGCGCACCTCATCTCATGTTCCTCCCTTCAATGGAGTACTGTCTCCTCTCTCCTTCGTGCATTGCGATTGGCCTCTTCCTCCTCTCAGGTGCCAGTCTAGGTCCCATCATTAGAGAGGGGGCTTTGAAGGTTCTAGGGGCTGAGTCCACCACACCACTCAAGCAGCAGCAGCATGCCGATCGCATCAACGCAAGCCAGGACACACCAGCGACAGTGAGCCACCCGAGCAAAGCCGCGAGGCATAGGACCAGCAGCATCAGGAGCCAAAGCACGCAGCAAGAAGCCACCAGCACCAGCAGAGTTAGGCACCCAGCCAGCAGAAAGCCCCAGCAGGAAGCAGAGTCATTTTTGGTGCCAGGGGGTGAGCGGATGGTGCCCTGGGTCCTTTTTGCAGGACTGGCGAGTAGGCACAGGCCTCCTTGCTTCTTAAGTCACCCCATGGTTGTTGGCTGGAATGTTCCTGGGGCAGCAAGGTCTTTCCTCCACTGAACTGGTGACCTCGTCTGTGAGAAGCTGCATCCTGTTTTATGAAGTTCTGGGCGGGTGACGCAATGGGCATCCTCTCGCGATCCCGCATGTGCAAGTGAACAACCGTTTCGCATCCACTTGGCAAATCTGGCTATGGCTAATCAATAGGCGTCTGCTTTGCATCCGTTCCTTTCCACTGCGCGTGGCTGCTTCGCTGTGTTCCCACCGGAAGCCCTGCGGATGTGTCGATCCCGCTTTCAATTGCCGCTCGGTCTTCCGCTGAGCATACGCGTACTGCTTAACATCCATCACTACGTCTCGGCATTCCCCGTCGCCCGACTCTGTCCTTTCCGTTTGTTGTCGCGCTCTGTTTTAGCAAATTTGGGGTCTTTTTGAAAGCGGATAACCAATGGAGGGACAGTTTTCTCATGCCGCTGTGTCCTTTTAATACGTTTTGCATTCGTCGGCCAGATGTGACCTAGCTTTTAGTCTATTGCTATTGCTATGGGTGGGTGGGGGGGGGCTGGAGGCTAAAATCTATGAAAGAAGCCACCAGTTGCAGTGAAATAAGGGACCAAGGGCAGGCAGTGGCATGATAGCAGTATTCCAGTATTTGAGGGGACCTGCCAAGCAGGTTGGAAGAAAAAAGCTTTCCAAAGCATCCCATAACAGGCAGAACAAGAAGCAATGAGAAAGGAAACTAAATCAAGGAAGAAAAACAAAACCTAAAACTAAAGAGAAAATTCTAAACAATGAGAAATCGATTTACCCATGCTAGAATGTCTTAGGATTCAAAATTGTGGGTGCGTCCCACTCACTGGGGAGTTTTAAGAAGAGATTGCACAGGATCCACCTGTCTGAAATGGTATAGGGTCTCCTGCTTGAGCAAGGGGTTGGACTAGACGACTTCAAGGTCCCTTGTCAACACTTTTTCTGTTCCTGGAGTTCTCTAGGCTCTTGGGAAAAAACTGTTCTTAAGCCAGTAAAGGCCATTTCCAAACGCCAAAAAACATTAGAGGTCCAGACACATATTTCCGACAGGAATACGTCTGATTGCTCATTGATTGCCTGTGCTTTTCTTATAATTCA
This sequence comes from Laticauda laticaudata, assembly GCA_004320025.1. Classification (NCBI taxonomy): domain Eukaryota; kingdom Metazoa; phylum Chordata; class Lepidosauria; order Squamata; family Elapidae; genus Laticauda; species Laticauda laticaudata. The sequence goes on from BHFT01054744.1 coordinate 38,826, forward strand.
CAATGCACATATAGTTAATATCCTATGTCTTATCTCCGCTCTTCCTTCCAACTCACTTCTCCCACCTGAGAATTCAACAAATCTATCATGTATCCTGGATTTTCTTATACTGATATTGGCTAGTGAGTGGTCTCAACCTATTAATAGGTCAGGCATGAACTTTCAGAAGCAGAGATAATGTTACCAAATTGCAACAGCAATTATTTCTTTCATATCAAACAGCTGCAAAAATTACGCATCGAATTTATGTCAAATTTCAGCTGATAAGCATTAGAATAGCACAGGTGCGTGGTATTATCCTTAGCGTGCAGTGCATCTTGTAAAATTTTTTATAAATTGAGCGGAGGTCACGTCAATTTTCTTGTGTAGTAACAGAGTCGAGCCAGCCGGTGATCATAGGAAACCCATATCTTAATTTTAAGACATTTCACCAAGATTTACAATTATAACTGCCACTATGTGCAGCACTTCTTGTCGACATTACTCACATAGGCATTTGTTTAGTTGTTAGGAGTACCCTGTCACACAGCAGCGCAACGATATGGAGAAGAGATGTAAACAGAGAGAAACACTATGCCTCCCATTATGGTTAACGTGATGCATTCCGTTTTGTTAGCTCACTACCGGTTCCAGTGTTTTCAATACTCTCTACTCTGTCCTCAGCATCCCGTCTAGTGACATTTCATCTGCTCATAAAAGTTTTGAAACCTGCACAAAACTTTTGAGCGGAAAATATATCCAACACGACGTCCGTTATAAATCCGTACCGCCATAACCTGGGGAACAAGTCTCCGTTATATGTCGTTGTCATCCGTTACAACAATCCGACTATCGGATCCGCTAGGCATCCGCTGCGCATTCCGCACACACTCGCATCCGCGTCGCCAGGCGGGCAAGAAAACGGGCACACAGGGAGGAAGCGAAATAGTATCACGGCAACGGACAACGCAAATGTCAGTAGCAAATGGAGCGTAGCAACAAGGATGAAAGCAGAATTGCAGCCTTGGCATGCTAGCAAAAGCAATTAAAAAATGGAAAAAACGTTCGTGTCTGGGATATGGGACGTATCTCGATATATAGGTATGTCTGCAGGTATTGTCTGGAGGATGCAAAAGGAAACCTCACGGAAAACCTACATTTCCTATAAAAAGGGGAGAAATCACCGGTGGATGCTCACTTTCAGTCCAGGCAGCCCTGCCTGTGCAGACCTCTTCAGCCATGATCTTAGCTGTCCAGGGCAAAGACACGGATGGTCAAGAATGCTTAATGGAGTGCTTCCTTCAGCCTGTCTCATGCACGACTGATGGAGACTGTGCCAATGTAAATGTTGAGTGCCTCAATGAAAGGGCATTTAATAAAGAGTTGTGTTTAATGTTTGAAATGTTGTTGAATGAAGTGATGTAGAAAGTTGTTATTGATAATAAAAGGGGCCATAGACGACGGTTGTGGCACCTGGGAGGGGGACCATAGTATGATCCATCCTATGCTTGCAACTGGAGGTTTATCTATCCACAACTGATTACCGACATCTCCACAGGGGTAGTCACTGCCGCATCCCAGACTAAAGGGCTAGTCCTAGAACGCCATCCCCAACAAGCTATTAGGACCGCATTGCGTTGCCCCAAAGTTTCCCTGCCCATGCCCCACAGGTAATCCCTGCCCATCCCACAGCTATTACCCCATGCCCACAGAGAACGTATCAGGCCTGCCCATCCCACAAGCTAATCACTTACCTAACATCCAACAAGCATGCAAAGGCTTAAACCATTTCCTAAAAAGTTTTCCACCAGACGGACTTTATATGACAAAAAAAAACTGACAAGTGTGTGAAGCAAAGCATGAACCTTTATTAATAAACAAACCTGGTAAAATTGCAAAATGCATCCACAAGTAAAGTGTCCAAGCAAAGATAAAGTCAACAGGTAGCAATCCAGTGCCTGGCACTCTTCTCAGTGCACTCTGAGGCATGCCCATAGTTCTTCAAGGGGTGAAAGGGTTCCAGGTACTAGGGGTGGAGGTGGCTGCTGGGCTGGGAGTGCTTGGTCTGAGGTTGCCTTTATGAGGAAGGTAATGTCCGGTTCGTACCAGGCTGAGAGAGGAGAGTCTACGCTGCTATTTGATGTATCGCTGATCTCCACAGGAGCAGTGGTGCTCTGCTCTCCGGTCTGGACCTCTGCTGCCACTGCTTTCTGTGAGGTGGAGTTTGAGGAGGTGGGTGTGGTTGGGTCTCTGTGGAGTAGGAGTGCCTCTCACTGTAGAGGCGGCTAGCCCCAACTGCGGTCCAGGGGGGTCCTGCCAACGTGCTTCCGCCATTGGGGAGTTTGCAGAGAAGCTGTCGGTAGCGGGGTCTCCATTCGTTAGGGGACGCTCCAATCAGATACTGCCTGGGACACATGTTGATCTTCGGATCAGTACGTATCTCAGACGTCCTGTACGGTAAAGAAAGCTGATCTGTGGCCAGAAGAGGACTGCTTCTCTGTGGGCTGCCTGGAAGAGAGGGATAGACAGAGGGCTGCTTCCTCGAGTGGTGGAATCCTCACCCTCCCAAAAGCTGCACTTTGGTCATCATAGGTAGGGTCCTCCCATTAGGTGAGATTGAACCGCAGCCGTGGCCAGACTTCTTGACAGGTGCAAGCTTCCCGAGTAACCAGGTGTGTAGTGTTCCTTCCACCGAAGACTGAGGAGAATCCAAAGTGAGCCCGCAGGCTCTCGCGCGCTTCTCGTATCTCCAAGCAGCCTGCTTCCTTTGTGTCTCGATAGAGCCCTGTGTTCCCTTCCGCCATAGGTACTTGCGTTCTCCTCAGACCATTGTCGCGGCTACCCCCTATCCTTCATGTTCCTCTTCGATGGAGTAATTGCCATCCTCTATCGTTCTCTGGTCTATGTCTTCCTCCCTCTGGCAGGGACTTCTGGGCCCTCATCAGAGGGGTTCGAGGGTTCTTGGGGCTGCTCCACCACACGCCAACCTGCACCACCACAGCAGCAACACAACAGTAGCAGGAAAAAGCATCACAGGCAGGACCAGCAGCACCGAGCAGGACGCAACAGGAAACCAGGAGCAGCCAGTAGCACCAGCAGGAACCAGGAGCAGCCGAGCAGGACCAGGAGCAGCACCCAGGCAGAGTAGCACGCAGAGAAGCATCCAGACTACGCACAGGAGCCAGCGCCAAAACAGAGTAAGCACCAAGCAGAAAGCACCAAGCACCAGGAGCATGCCAGCAGAGGTAAGCCACCGGGCAGCAAGAAAGCACCAAGCGACGCAGGAGCAGCGCCAAGCGAGTTAAGCACCAGCAGAAGCACCAGCACCAGGAGCAGCGCCAGCAGAATAAGCAACCGTGCAAAGCCCCAGCAAGCCAGAGCAGCACCAGCAGAGCGAGCCCCATCTCCGAGCACCAGCAGAAGTCAGCCCCGAGCAGAAGCGCAAAGTCAGGGCCAAGGGGGTGGGATGGTGCCCTAGTCCCCCTTGTTGGCCAGGGCTGGCAGGCAGGATTTGGCAAAACAGTGACAGAGAGCAGTGTGCTGCTTCCTCGTTCTTGCCCCATTGGTTGTTGGCTGGAGATGTGTTCCTGGCAGCAGGTCCTTTCCTCTGAATTGCAAGCTGCCATCCCTTTTATAATCTGTGGGGGCTGACGCAATGCATCCTCCCCCCATGTGTGCAGTGATCGCTTTGCATCACTAGGACCATCCACCGCTAAGGCCCATCCGGCTGCTTTGAGCGGTGATGCATGCCGCTTCATCGCTAGTATCCGCTCTGGCATCCATTCCTGTCCCACTGACCCGCGTCCACTTGAGCTGTGCTCCCCCGGAAGCCCTGCAATAGATGCCACCACGTCTTCGCATCCCGCTAGGTCTTCGTGAAGCATGCCGCTTTACATCCTGGCTACATCCTCCGCTCCGTCCGTTCCTTGTCCGTTGTTGTGCCGGTTTTTTGTGTTCAAATTTGGGGCACTTTTTGAGAGCGATAACAACGGAATGGAAAATATTGTCATCGTGACCGGAAATGTGGTCCTTTTGCATACTTTTTGCATCACGTTCCGGCGCTATGTGACAGGCCCCTTTAATTTCGATACATTTTTTCCAATGGACCCAACATGTTATGGCACTTGATTTCCAATTTCAACTCTTCAATGGTATTCACTCGAGTCATTTTCCATACAAGATCTCAAAAACATTATTCTCTGACATTGTCACATTTAATTTTACCTTAAAATTGTTTCATTGTTCATTTTTTCTTCACAAAGCCTTGACCTGACCACTTTCAAACAATTTTTAATTTTCATCAAATTAGTTGTCATCTTTTCTCTGGGCTTTCTAGAAATCTTTATCAATCACCCTTAGCTCTTTCCTGATAATACTGTCTTTACAATAGATATATTTTCTTACGAAGAGGATAAACTGTATTGCATAATCTACATGTTCTGCAAGAAATCTTTTTGCATGCATTTTTTTCCAACCGCATCACTTCTTTCAATAATCACACATTTCTGTGGCACTACTGTAATAAAATTATTGTCACACTGTTTCCAGGCAGCTTCCTCAGCTTTTTCCATTTGTTCCTAGTTGAGAGGACAGAATTTATACTTAAATTTTATATTTGGAATTAAATTAAACCTTTTTTCTTAGGCAGGTGCTTGGCAACGCGCATTGATGCGGTGGACGGTGCGCGGTCTCGGTGACATTATTCTGACTTACCATTAATCTCTGGAATAGCGCCTAAATCAGTGTTTTTCTGTACTCTCATCATCTTGTTGCTACACATCATTAGGGTCATATAAAAGAATATTTTTGTCCCTAAATTGTATTCACTCAGGGTATAGCATAATTTTTCTTAAATTCATCACCTTGAAGATCTTCCATTATCACCTTGTGAATTGGTAAGTAACAGCCAATAATCGACCAATGCTAGTCAAATTCCCACTTTGATATACTCAGATTATGCAGTTTGAACACAATTACCAATAGTCTCAGCATCAAGATTTAGTCCTTTTATCAGAATAACCCATGATCTTTCATTTCCCAGCATGTATGGTCCTTCAAGTCCACTCTATAAAAAAATATGCAAAAAATTTCATATTTGTTATCTTTCTATTTCTCCTTGTTTTCTTACTTATTTCTACTTGTTTTACCTTCCACGTAATTTATTCCTCCCAGCTGCTTTCTCTCTCTCTTTAATTAATTTATGTACTTTTGCTTATTTAGCTTCATATTTCTAGAAATTATAATCTTGAGGCATAGCCAGAGTTGTCATCACTTGGGGGTTAATGGAGGGTAATCACATAGTGCTTTGTATAAGAAAAAAAAGTGAAATTATATGACCAAGAGCTTATATAGATGCAAATCTGCAATCTTTTCAACTATCACTGGGAGGTGAGACAAATATATAAATTTTCTAATCACAAATGTGATGTTTTTCATGGAGGGGGAACCATACTAATGCAGGACCGAATTTTTCAGAGATGGCAGATAACATTTCCTGTACATATACTCGAGAGAGCAGCATGGTACAGTGGTTAAAAGATATTGGACTAGAGAATAGTCCCAAGCCTGATCACTTGAACCAAAAATTAGGATATAAATCTAATACATAAATAAGATATACTATAAAACAGTAACTTGTTCATCATAAATCTTAGTTTTAGTCTAATTTCTGATATGTGTTTGTATACCAGTTTTGGACCAGAAAATCAACAATAAAGATTTCCATTTGTTTGAAGATAGTAACTTGCCTTGGATATGCCTTGTCCATGGCAGAATGGACGAACATGAAAATAATTATAATGTAAGGATTAGTAAATAAAATAATATTTCAACTATAGGTTCCGCTAGGATTAAACTCTAGATTTTGTTTTCATAGCCAACGAATTCATCGACGAGGAAGGCGCGACAGTGGAGCTCGCAGTATTTGGCGCTACATAAGACCATTTGAGTATCCAATTTCTCAAAGTCATCTGGAATTTTGCAGGCCAGTGCAACAGAAAAAAGTGTGTACATAAATTAGAGAAAAACAGAAACATCTAGCATGTGAAAGAGAAAAAAGTATGCTGGCTTTGTTAGCCACATAAGTAAAGAGAGAAATAAATTCAGAAGTGGGATCTAGCGTTCGCCCTAATTACATTAGAACTGGGTTGTTAGCTTCTAAGCAGTCAGAGAACCCATTGTAAGGAAAAATTACTGGACTAAATCCTGGTAGGAAGGCAAGAAGGAAACATTGGTGTTGCTTAGAGAAACTGCCTCTCCGTTAACTAGACACCTTATTACATTCTTGGCGGGACTAATCGTTCCTGTCTCAGGAAAGCGCGTCTCTGGAGCTTTTTCCCCTCCTTTTGCTGGTCCTGTTCTTGTGTGGAGTGACCAAGTCAAGTATACAGTGGCACTGAAAAAAGTGATGAGGGCATATGACAATTTTTCACACTTACGATCTGGTTGCAGCATCCCCACAGTCATGAGAGGTCCAAGGCGATGGAAGGATGCTTTACCTCGATGTGAGTGAATTGAGTTGGCCACAATTGAATAAGTGGCGGGTGACCACGTCGTCCAAGCCCAAAAACACAATGACCATCAAAGCCAGTCCACCAGAACCCGGTTGTCAAAAAAATTTGAAAGAAAGCAAATAGCAACTTTGGGAATAAAACATTTTCTCCTTATTAAGAAACAAATGTTGTTTTCAATCAATTTAGGTTTTTGTTTTCCAAGAAATATTTCTCCTAGTTTCACCTCCTAATCTGTAGTTTCTGAATTGTCTATCAGTATCTATTGTCAATACATTGTTTTTACACATTTCCTTTTGCAGAAATCCATCTCTAGCATTAATCTATCAGAAGGACCGTGTTTTTTTCTCAACATTTTAAAGGCCAGGGCCTATATTTTAATTGACCCCCCAAAAAACGGCCTAGGAACCGTCTTTTCGGAGTGGTGACTTAATTCCCCCCTTCGCATCCTGCGGGCCGCGTGGTGGGCGTGACATCTTGGGGTTCGGGAAACCTTTTTCCTTCTCCTTGCTGGCTCGCCGGCGTTTCTTGCTAACACCGTGGTTGTTTGGACGAAGCCACGTGCGGCCAGCAAGGTACTGCCTTCCTGCAACCGGAGCCTGAGAAAGACACTTGCTTCATGGCGCTCAGCCATCACCATGTTTCCAAGGGAAGGTGCTCGCTGAGAGGATCTCTCCCTCTCTCTCTTCGCCTGCAAGGGGTCTGCGCTACGGCTCGAGGAGGAGGAGGCCTGTCACAGCCAGTTTCCTTCTCTTGCTGAGAGGTGAGGAAGCATGCGGCTTGCCAGCAGCAAGCGAAGCCACTGCTCGGCGGGCGAGATTTGGGAACGCAGGGGCCAGGAGGAGGCACGTCATGACACGACGCAACCCATGTCATATGGCGTTTTATACCTCGGCTCTGCCGCACCCGCTCAACTCCTGGGCGCAGCCCGGTGCCTGTGGGATAAGTGGCAGGGCCTCCTCCCTGCACCCTCATTCCCAATCTCGCCCAGGTGAGCAGCACTTCGCATTGCTGTGCAAAGCCGCAGCTTCCTCACGTCCACAAGGCCAGAAAGGAACTGGCTGGCCCAGCCTCCTCCTCCTAGCCGCAGCGCAAACCTTGTGGGAGAGGGAGAGAGGGAGAGATCTCTCAGGAGAGCACCTCCCTTGGAACGGGTTGCTAGGCGGCGATGGGAGAGCGCCTGAACAGTGTCTTCTCAGGGTCCGGTTGCACTGGGAGGAGCCCTGACTGGGCCGCACATGGCTACGCCAAAATGCCGCAGCAGCCAAGGGAGAAGAAAAGCAGAAGGTCTCCCCCAGTATGAAAGTGCCCCACCCAAACATGCAAGGCAGCACCAAAGCGACCATGGATCCAGGCATATGCAAGTTAACTTCCTCAAAATGCAGAACGCCCCCGCCCCTGCCCATTTCAGCGGCAGCGATGCCCCCCCCTCCATTTTGTATTTGTTGTAATTATGGGCCTTAATTTGGGGGAACGTGAAATGGGCAATTATTTATTTTAAATAAATTGAATGCCTATAAAACATGGTGGGGCTTCCTGTTGGTGGAGGCCGTATTGTTGGAGAAACACGGTAGAGTTGCATGGAAACATCCAAGCATGTTTTGCATTGGGCTTCCCAACATATTGTGGACTCTAAGAACTACCTAGAAGTTTTCTTGGGCTTTTTAATGCTGGAAATGAGTTTATTATTTAACCACCAGGCAGGGATACAAACTCTCACCCACATGCACATGGCATATAAAGCAAATGAGAACTGCACGAATTGTTTTCTAGTGTCTGGCAGTTTCATCTGACTAGATTGAATTCCTGGGTCATCCTGCTCCAGAATGACACTGGTACTTCTAAAGAACCACTTGCTTTGAGAGAGCAGAGTTCTGTTTTATTTACTGATATAAAACTAAATCTGCTTTCCAATCTCAAGACAAGAATCAAAAGCAATTCAGTAAAATCCAATGTGAATAATTAATCTAATTTAATGAAGGGAATTTTGTAATTTAGCAATTTCACAACTAGAAATGGTGTTAAATGAGACTTTAGTGAAGCCCCTTCCATTAATTTATCAACTCCAGTCCAAATTTATATATCTGAAGTAGCTAGACTCATAACCCTGGATAAATATTCTTGCAATGTGGCCCTATGTTAATAATCCTGATGAAATTATGCTTTCTTTACTTTCATGAAAATACTTAAGTTCCTTGTTATTCTATAGGTCTAGTTACATATGCAGTGCAATGTATCTTCTTCCTTAGGTAGTAAACCTGTCTAGCCTTTTAATCACTTCTTATCTCCAAAGCTGGCCTGTTGTTCCACAAGAATAAGTGTCCTATATTAGCACCACCATGCTAGGCAAACAGATGAATCAGAGTTACCAGTGGCTGAATGTTATGGTAAGAGTCTCTGAAAGACTGAATCCAAAGGAAAGGATTAGATTCTGTTACCCAAAGCTAAAAATGTTAGGATCTCAAGTGTTTTGTTTTTTTTACTGTACATAAGATCAAGTGCATCAGGATGGAGGAACTGTCCATTCTTCCCCTTCAACTTTCTTTTTTCTTCTATAGTCTTCTCTTTGTTAGGTTCTAAAGAGTAGGTAGGAGAAATGTTATATTCCTTGTGCAAAATAGAGCATAACAAATGTTCCCAAGTAATAGATGAGATTCCTATGAATATGTGTGCACATGCACATGCACGTGTGCGCATGCACACACACACACAGAGGGAAGGAGGGAGAGAGGGAGGAAAAGAGAGAGAGAGAAAGAGAGAGAGAGATTTGTTACCTTTCTTCAAACAATGGTGACATCCAGTGGAAATATTCCAGTGAAATTTCAGCATACCATATCAATCCGTAGGCTACTTAGCATTCAATTTCTGGTGTCTACAGCAGAAGTAAGCCTTACTAAATTAATTCCAGCCCACTTTCAAATAACTATAAATGTTTGTAGCCTTACCAATATAAGAGAGAGAATATCTGGCCCACTGTTACACTCCTAAGAAAGTTAGGCATGCCTAAATATCAAAGAAATCAATAGAATTAAATGCACAGTTAGGCACATAATTCATATTGATTTCAGATAAATGGAAGTATGAATTTCTTTGCATTGCATATTGTATATTTCATTGTACATTGAAATTAATGGTTTCCTAAGTGTTTTATCACTGTAGCCTAAAACTACCTGACCCATGCTGAATTAAAATGATAAGATTATTAAGGATAATTAGTTGAAATATTCTCTATAAATGCTTAGAGCATGGAGAAACACTTTAACTTCTCAAAATTTTGATGGGAATATATTATCCTACTGTATGAAAGATAATAATGCTCTGTCATTAATCTGGGGGTTCAGTATGATAATTGTTGGTTTCCAACAATAATTCCTTCAAAAGTGCATCTCTGCTAGACTTCAATTAGAATCCCCAGATAAACAATCTATAGCAATGTTTGAAATAGAGTATCAAACTAAATTTCACTGGGGGCTGCATCAGGGTTGTGTTTGATCTTGAGGAGCAGGATGGGCGTGGCCAGAGTAGGCATGGCCAGCCAAATGTCACTTGTGGTGGCCTGAGTGGTCTGTCAGCAAAAACAGGCTCCCAAGCTCCATTTCTGGCTGTGATGGTCTCCTGCAACTCTCTGCCAGTGAAAATGGAGGTTGCAAGGGCTGCATGCAGCCCTCTTGAGCTCCATTTCCACTGGCAAAAGGACCTCAGGCCAACCCTTTACTGTTTCCAGGGTGGCCCCACAGGCCAGCAGCATGCCGACTGGATCTAGCTCACAGGCCTTGAGTTTGACACCGCTGATCTATAGTATAATTGATCCAACAGGATACACAAGGCAAGAATTTCCACTCTGGATATGTATACATTTCTTTCCATCATGACTCATACAATGCAAAGTGAAGAATCCCTGATGTCCACTTTCAAACAATAAGACTGCTTCAGCAACAGCTGAGTTGTTCATTGGCCATATGAGACTGATCTAATTAGCTAAACTAAGTACCTCTTTGAATTTCTAACAAATTGAGTCATTTTTCTATGTCAGGGCTTACTTTTTGGTCTTGAAAGAGATTACTGACACAGGATTTTCTCAATTATACTTGAGGTAAATGTTTCAAAATACAGTCTATCTGCATTTTGCAAACTTTTTACTACTCTCATAAACATTGCTATAGATTTCCTATAAAGTGTGTTCTAGTATCAAAAAGGACGTTTATTTCCAAAGTGTTCAAATCAGAAAATTCTTAAAGTGATAAGTGCCTGCAATAAAGCACCAATTTCAAACACTCAGGTAACTAATACATATCTCCCAGAGCATGCATGTGTTGCCAAAATTAACATTTATGATAAATAAAGAATTTTTTTGTACCATTTTCTTTCCATCTGTAAAAAGAAATGGAGGAAAGAAATCCTAAACATATGTAAGGACACTTCTTAATCTCAAAGGCTGCAAAACAGTAAGTTGGCTCCAGTGCAATTGATTAGAGATCCTAGCTTGCAAAGACAGAATGACCCTGCTTGGGCAAAACTGAACTTATGAAAATATATCAGTGCTGTCCTTATTGTTAGCAGGAAATACTGCATATGGTATTGGTGCAAGCATGACTGTTAACTACTGTAAGTCTAGTATGTCTTTAACTCAGTATCTGCCTATTTATCTATCTATCTATCTATCTATCTATCTATCTATCTATCTATCTATCTATCTATCCTTATGGTAATCATAGCAGGTGGAAATTTATGAACTAGAAATTGGACGTGCAAAGAGCATGAACTGACAATTGAAATGATATGAAAAAAGTAGAAATATTGTGTGGAAGTAAAGAAAGAAAGAAAAAGTAGAAATCCTGAGTGAGATTCCGATTTTGTGCAGTGTTATTATTTAGTTGCTTATTTATTTCTTTTCTGCCAAATTCCCATGTTTCTGTCCATCTTGTAATGTAAACAAGAGTTGAGTACTGTATGTAGGAAAAATAAAAGCATCATGGGAAGAAATCAGTGATGGGATTCAAAAAATTTTACTACTGGTTCTGTGGGCATGGCTTATTTGGTGGGCGTAGCTTGTGGCCAAGTGACTGGGTGGGTGT
>BHFT01054746.1:0-39053 GCA_004320025.1 Laticauda laticaudata
AAAATAAATAAATAAAAAATTTAAATGGGGGTGAATACCAGAGTTCTGACTTATCAATTGTGGAGCTGACTGATGACAGGGAGCTGCAGCAGAGGGATGAAAGAGGCTCCAGAGCCACAGATTGCTGACTCCTGATCTCGTTCATATGAGATGGAGTTTTTATCCAACCTGGGACCAAGTTTGGGTCCCTATCTCTACTCTAGTCTGACGGCCTAGTTCAGCCTCCCCAGATCTAGTCTCCTTCTCAGCCAGGATGATCAGTTGAACAGGAAGGAGGCTTCAACAGTGAACCCCACTACCATGACCAGTTTTGGGTCCCTTTCAATCAATGTATGGAAGATAAAAGCCAAGTATTTGGGTTTCTGCACTGAGCGGGGTTGGACTTGATAGCCTCAGTGATTGCTTCCCAAATTTTGAGTCTACAATTTTAACATAGCACATTTAGTCTAGTCTGAATTTTACTCCCTTTTCTCTATTCTTTCTGCTGTGCCCGATTACATCCTGCTTCTGTATACGTAACCAAATCTTTTAGATGCTTTGTCTTTTGACCTTGGCTAGTTTTTACAATGAACCTGCTATGTGAGGTACTTGGACAACCTGGTTTAACTTCCCATTTTACTAACCTCAGACTTAGCTTCTTTTGCCTCAACAGCCTGACCTTAACTGTTATCTGAAACACGGCTTCATCCATCTCTAGCCACAAGGCCAAACGGTTCTATCGAAATATGTGAATGTGTGTGTGTTTAAAAAAATACTGCCAGAAAATAAAGACCACTTTTCTCCCCACACCCCAGTCTGCTGATCTCCATAAATATATTGTGGTGCCATTGGTGATTCATTAATTGGCAAAGTAAACACTGGGTTTTTATAAGAATGCAGGAAATGTTTTTTTTTTAATTTTTGTTCATGTTCAACAAGTTTTTGAGAACTTCTTGTACTTTGTCATAAGGCCTCGCTACAGAACGATGCCCCCAATCTCATTTTTAACTTAAATAGGCAACATGGAGAACTAAAAGTAGGGCTTGTAACGTACTGTTCAGGATTCTAATTATTCCTTGTTATATGTTCCCCTGAAAATTTTCCATGCCCGCCCCAAATAATGTTGGAGCCACTGAGCAAATGAAATCTCTGTTAGGCTATTTTGGGATAATAAGTGCTTCTCCCATTTTATTTTATTTTTAAAGAACCTTGAAGTTGGAAAGTTCCTCAGAGGTCAGCTACTCCACCTCTGCTTGCTGCAGGATCTGCTAGATGATTTTAAAGAGGTTTATTGAACTTTTCTTTGAAAATCTTGCAAAGTCATGAAAGAACCTGTTCCCATGGTTGACAGCATGGCAGACTCCTCCTACAATCTAACCAGAGTCTACTTCTCCATAATTTCAAGACATTGTCTCTAAAATGACAGAGAACAAGTCATTCCCTTCTCCATATATCTCTATACTTCTCTTCATTTTTCTTTTCCTTTCTCCATTTTTATTGTTGTAAGCTGCCTTGAGTAACCCCAGGGTGAGATAGGCAGCAAATAAATTTAACAGCCAACCAAATATCTCCTCTGGATTGTCTTTTCCGAAGATCAACATATCCAGATTCTTGTAAGTGAATCTTTCATAGCAAAAGATAGTAGAACTCACCATCTTCTTCTTTTTCTTTTAAGGACTCCATAATCCCTTGAGGGGTGGAGTCTGGGCAACAGAATGGAGCTAGCAGAGTATTTAGTGGCCAGATGCCCTTCCTGTCACCAGCGTGGAATTTTGTTCAGCAGATAAATTCTCAGTGTGCTCAGAGAGAGAAATATCTGCCTCTACCTAGGATCAAACTCACAGCCTTCTTATTGTGAGATGAGAGATCTACCTCTAGGCCAGTGGTGGCTAACCTTTTTGGGCTCCTGTGCCAAAAATTGCATGTGTGCTCTTGCGCATGCTCTCGCATGCCAGCACCCAGAAGGCAATGCATGCAGCCATCCTGTTTTTGCATGCATGATCCCCCCACTGCCCCCTTACCTACATTGCACCTCCCAGCTAATTTCCTGCCCATTTGAGGCCTTTTTTGTCCTCCCAGATGCTTGAGGGAAGCCTCTGCAGCCTTTGCAGGATGAAAAATGGGTTCGTTTTGTCACTTCTGGTATTTCTGAAAATACAGGAAGTGATTAAATGGGCCTGTTTTTTGGCCTTCAAAAGCTGCAGAGGCTTCCCTCAAACCTCTGAGAGGCTGAAAAAAGCCCAAAAATCAGCTGGGAGGCGCACACATGCACAGTGAGGTAAGTTTGCCTGGGGCTCGCATGCCCACACAAATGGCTCTGCGTGCCACCTGTGACACACATGCCATAGGTTCGCCATCATGGCCCTAGGCCATTGCACCACTCCATAGTAGAACTCACTCTCACTATACAAAATACATTTTTACTCAAATGACATGTCTTCCTACTCTTATTTTTTTTAAAAAAAGCATGCAGCAGAGGAAGCGAAAGAAATAAAATTCCCAATGACTGACTGAAACATCTTGCAAATTTCCTGTCTATGGAAATTCTCAGTCATCCAGGTCATGACTGTCCCAAAGGCATTTGTTTAAAAAGCATCCATCCATTGATTTTTTCTTGAAGACATTTCACTTCTCATCCAAGAAGCTTCTTCAGTTTTCAGTTCTCAATCTTCTTGGCTGAGAAATGAAATGTTTTCAAGGAATAAGCATAAATGTTCTAAAACATTATCCGTTTATTTACACCTGTTTCACTAAATAGCAGTTAAACAATGATAATAGCAGTTAAACAATTATATTATGTAACAATTATATATTATAACAATTAAAGTTCTTGCGGACAACAGTTTAAACAAATTAATATTTTGTTTTATTTGAAGATTCCTTTTGAATGCCAAAAATTGATGCAGGGCCAAAAGCTGTCTGTATTCATGTCAGAATCCTTATGCCACTGAAATGATTTAAAGGTCAAGAATATGAAGAGCAAAAGAAAGAATATAAAGCTGGACTATTTGATCAAGGATAAACTATTTGTTTGATATTTCTAGTAACTCCTAATGGATTTTTTGCTGAACCAGGACTAAAAAGTGATGATACGTGGATTGAACATAGATTTTTTTAAATAATATTTTTTGTTATTTGTAATAAAAATGTGTAATTTGCATTAGCTTATGCTGTGATGAAGTTTGCATTCCTTTTCTTTATTATTGTCTTGATTTTTTTTTCTTTTCACTTTGGGTTAGCTTCCTTCCTTCCTTCCTTCCTTCCTTCCTTCCTTCCTTCCTTTCCTTCCTTCCTTCCTTCCTCCCTCCCTCCCTCCTTCCTTCCTTCCATTCCTTCCTTCCTCCCTCCTTCCTTCCTTCCTTCCTTCCATTCCTTTCCTTTCCTTCTTCTGTAAATTTATTTTCCTGCCCCTTCTGAACATTTTTTCCCTTTTAGTTTAGTTTGTATTACTTTTACTTTGCTTACCAAACCAATGAAAATTATTGGTTTAAAAGTTACTCTTTTATCAAAGGTGTTGGTCAGCATTATGAAAGCCTCCAGTGGCATGGAGAATTACTCTTCATCACACCTGTTTTTCTCATTCATCATCCATCCATCTATTGCATTGCTATTTTATAATGTATTTATATTACATTGGTGAGATAGAATACATAGTGACATGCCCTATTAAAAATGGACTGGTCATCTTTTTGAGAATGCAAAAATGGCTACTAAAATCTCCATGCTGGTCAAAATATGTCATAGGACATACACTGTTATAGAAGCATTGATTACTATACAATATGTGCATAAACTTCAACCTACACAAAACATCTGTACTTGCAGAATGATACCAGGGATGGGCTGCTGGTTTGCATGGGTTCGGGAGAGCTGCTAGCTAAGATTTTGTGCAGTTTAGAGAACCCCCAAATCCCACTCCTGGCTGACCCCACCCATCCTGCCCCTCCCAGGAGTCCCCACGTGGCTGTTTTGGATGCAGGTAAGTGCACGATGTGCTAGGAGGCTTGGGAAGGGTGAAAACAGGCTTTCTGGGAGTTTGGGAAGGCTGGAAATGGGCCCGTTTCTGGTTTCCAGAGAGCCTCCGGAGCCCAAGGAGACCATTTTCATCCTCCCGGAGACTCGAGAAAACCCTCCGTAACCTGGGGAGGGCAAAAGTGCCCCCCCTTGCTGTGGTGTAGGATGCCCACCAGGCCACGCCCACCATGGCCACGCCCATCCAGCAACCGGGCAGAGAACCCTTTGCTAAAGTTTTTGAAGCCCACCCCTGCATGATTCACACCAATGAATATAACGTACAGACAACATTTAACTCAGGAAAAAGAGTGCCATTCTGAAGAAAATTAAATTCCATCATTTGCAGCAATTAAAAACAAAGATTTCTTCTTTATCAGATAAAGATTTATCTTCTTTAAAAGATAAAGATTTCTTCTTTATCAGCCAGTCCTAACTATTCTGCTACATTTTTTTCTCTTCCTATTTCTACAAGACACATTATAAAAAGTTGCCATTTCGTTGCTCATCGTTTTAAGCTCCTTTTAGCATCTCCTGAGTAGCATCTGGCATCAGTTGGTATTTCTCACAGGAAACTAGCATTTGTAAATAAAATCTGATTTATAAATATTTCATGATTTTTTGGCATCTAGACGGAAAGTCTTCTGGGATTTGAGCTGAGAGGGATTTCAAGGGAATAGGCAGTTGGAAATGTTCCTTTCCATTTGATGTAAGTCAAGATGATCTTGTCCTGAAGTCTAATGCTAGTAATGCTATAAAATGTGACTCTGGGAGAAGGCCTTGAAGCCAAAGCAGACAAAAAAGAGATTTGGGATGGGATGGTTTGCTTGTTTGTTTTTGAAAATAATTGCTTGAGGTAGGAGAAAAGGATGGTTCAGGTTGTGTTTTGATCTGAGGAGAAAAAAAGAAGGAAGGAAGGAAGGAAGGAGGGAGGGAGGGAGGGAGGGGAAGGGAAGGGAGGAAAGAGGGAGAGGGAAGGAGAGATAGGGATGGGAGAAAGGAAGGAAAGAGAGAAAGAAGGAAGAGAGATGGGAGGGAAGGGAGGAGGGGAGGGAAAGGAGAGGAAAGAGGGAAAGGAGGGGAAGGCGAAGGAGACAGGAACGGACAGGAAAGAGAGAAAGAAGGTAAGAGAGATGGGAGGGGGGAGGGAGGGAGGGATGGGAAGAAGGAAAGAAATGGGAGGGAGGGAGAGAGGGAGGGAGGAAGGGAGGGGGAACGCAGAAGGGAAGAGAAAGGAGGGAGGGAGGGAGGGGGAGGAAAGCGAAAGGAGGAAGGAGGAAGGAGGGGAAGAGAGGGGAGGAGAGGGAGGATGCAGGGAAGGAGGGAAGAGGGGAAGCGAATTAGGAGAGGAATGGAAAGAAGGAGGGAAGGAAGGTAGGAGGAGGAAGGGGAGGAGGGAAAGGAGGAAGGAGGGGAAGGGAGGAAAGAGAGAAAAAGGAAGGAAGGAGGGAAGGAGGAGGGAGGGAGGGGAGGGAAGGGAAGGAAGGAGAAGGAGGAGGGAAGAGAGGGAGGGAGGGAGGAAGGGAAGGAAGGAAGGAAGGAAAGAAAGGTTTCACCCAGCCTGTGTCCCTCTCACCAGAGGTACTCGTTCTCCCTCAGCCATTCGAGCATCTCATCCTCATTGTTCCTCTTCGATGGAGTACTGTCTCCTCTCCCTATCGCGCGATTGCCTCCTTCCTCCCTCTGGCAGGCCTTCTGGGCCCTCATCAGAAGGGCTTTGAGGTTTTAGGGTCTGGTCCATCACCCCACCACCAACAGCATAAGCAACAGCACCAGCAGGAAAAAGCAGCACCAGCAGGACCAGCAGGACCAGGAGCACCAGGAGCACCAGCAGCACCAGCAAGCACCAGCAGGACCAGCAGTAAGCACAAGCAGCAGCAGCACCAGCAGGACCAGCACCAGCACCAGAAGCAGCACCAGCAGAAGCACCAGCACCAGCAGAGTCAGCAGCAGTAGCAGAAGCCCCAGCAAAGCAGAGTCAGCGCCAGGGGGTGGGAATGGGTGGCCCTGGTCCTTTCTTGGCAGGGCTGGCAGGAGTAGGCACCAGGCTTCCTCTTCTTGTAATCAGCATCGACCATGGCGAAGAGGTTTGATGCTGAAAAGCCCTTGTAGATGTGATAAATGGGACCCTGAGTTGGCTGGAGCTTTGCAGGCCACGTGCTTCCCATCTGTGGCTCCAACGGTGTTGTGGGAGAAAGTTCCACCTCTGGTACCACTGCCTCTGCAACTTTCTCTTCCAACCTTCATCAGTGGAGGGGCCACTGGAGGAGCCCTCCAGGTATTCTTCGATGATGGCCTGCACCACTTCTCTGACCACAATGCTGATGGTGTTGTGTGGCACCCTCCAGGCATACTGCATGCTCCTGTTACGTTGTCCGGAGGCCAGGTGGCGCAGAGTCAGTGGCCAACCTTCAGCCCAGGGTCCAGGCTGGGCCGGAAGTGGGTGTTTGCCTTGGTTAACCTGGGTCTCAGCCACTCCCACAACTTTGTCAAACATGGCTGGCGGGCATCCTCATGAAGTCCTGGAATGCACGAGGGTCTTCGTTCCTCAGCTTCAACCATCAGCTGTTTATACAGTCCATTAACTCGGTCTTTCGCGAAATCCATCCTTTAGCGGACCCACTAGACACTTCTTGGACACCTCCCTTTTCTTCCATAGAACAGTTGAAAGAGCCTTGTACAGGGCTTCGCACTGTTGTAGAACGATGGCGGCTACCAAAAGGAGTGGTGGCATGGTGGAGATGACTGGATGCTGTGGAAGAGTAAGAGCAAGAATGAAGGCCTGAAGAGGTCTGCACAGCAGGGCTTGCTGGACTGATAGTGAGATCCAGGTGATTTCTTCCCCCTTTTTATAGGAAATATAGGGTTTTCCACTAGGTTGTCCTTTGCATCCTCCAGGCATCCTGCAGACATCCTCAATATCCGAGATATGTCCCCTATACGAACATTTTTTCCGTTTTATTGTTTTATATGCGAGCTTTCATGCGCTTTCATCCTTTCTACGTCTCGTCCTACTCATGCTGCATGTCTGTTCACGTCCGTTTTCGTTCCTCCCTGTGTCCGTTTTCCACTGGAGCGGATGTGAGTTGCGCGATGCACAGTGGATGCCTAGCAGATATAGCGGACGCGTAATGAATGACGACGGACATATAATGGATGTTCCCCGTTATGCGTAGCGGATGTAGAAGAGACCACGTTGGATACTTTATCCGCTCCAAAAAGTTTTGTTGTGCAGTTCAAAACTTTTTGAGTTAGGATGAAATCACAGTAGACGCGATGCTGGACGGATAGAGAGTAAATGAAAAACGGATGCAAGTGAGTACAGAACGGATGCATCGCGTTAACCAACAGATGGCAAGTGTTTGTTCTTCCGTTTTACACTCTCTTTCCATCCGTTGGTGCTGTGTTGGACATGGGCTTTAAGCTCTGCAGGTCTGAAAGCTATACTGAGCCTCTGGAGTCTTCCTACTGAAGATGAGACTAACTTGCGTTGGTTGCTGAAGACCATAGCTCTGCTCTGAACTTGCTACCTGTTTCTGTTTGAGTTTTGCTCCATGTTGGAGAGAAATCTAACAAACTGGTTTGTAAAATCTACTTATGCTTATAAAGATGTTAAATGAAGCATCAGCCATCTGTGTTTATTTTTCTGGCGCTGAATTATCGCTGCAAAACTTTCCCCATATCCTTTTAAATGGAATTTTCATTATAGGTGGTCTTCCCCCAGGGGTGGGATTCTACAGGCTCGCACCTATTCGCTAGAACCGGTTGTTAGAAGAAATTACTGGCCTAATCCTGTAAGGAAGGCAGGAAGGAAACATTCTGGGGTTGCTTTCAGAAACTNTTATTACATTCTTGGTAGGACTAGACTTCCTGTCTCAAGAACTCCTCTGGAATTTTTTTCCACTCCTTTGCTGGTACTTTGCTTGTGTGGAGGGACCATTCAAAGTTACAATGGCACTGAGAAAGGTGACTTATGACCGTTTTTCACACTTACGACTGTTGCAGCATCCCCACAGTCATGAGAGGTCAGGCAAGGAGATGCATGCCTTGATGTTGAGTTGGCCATGCCCAGCCAGTCACATTACTACAAAGCCACACCCACCAACTAAGCCATTCCCACAGAATCGGTTGTTAAAAAAATTAAATCCCACCCCTGCCTTCTACTTACAACCGTAATCGAGTCCAAATTTCTGTTGCTAAGCAAGAGATGCGTTAAGTGAACTTTCTCCCATTTTACGATCTTGCTTGCCATGGTTGTGAGATAAATCCCTGCAATTGTTAAGTTAATAACATGGTTGTGAAGTAAGTGAACTTGGCTTCTCCATTGACTTTGCTTGTCAGCAGGTCACAAAAGAGGATCACACAACCCTGGGACACTGCAGCCATCATCAATATGAACCAGTTGCCAAGCAGACGGATGTAAATCACATAAACCATGAGGATGCTGCAATGGTCATAAGTGTGAAAAACAGTGATAAGTCACTGTTTTCAGTGCCATTGTAACTTTGAATGGTTACAAACAGGGGTGAGATGCAAATTTTTTAACTACCAGTTCTGTGGGCATGGCCAGGTGGTCATGTGACTGGGTGGGCATGGTGGTGTTTGTTTGTTTTTTTGCCTGTTGGGTCTCAGGGAAGCCACCTGGGAGCAAAATGGGGCAGAGGTGCTACGTAGCACCCCCCTTACACCCTGTTTTTTGCCTCCTGGGCTTCAGAGAAGCCTCCTGGGCAAAGCAGTACAACAGCGAGCGGGGATCAGCTGTGCCGCGTGATTTAGATTAGCTAGAAAGCAAGAAATCTGACAATTTCCTGCTTTCTAGCTAATCTAAATCACACAGCACAGTTGATCTTTGGAAAACAGCTGATCGGGGGAGGGAGGAAATACCTTGGTCTTTAGAGTGAACCAGTTTGCTCCCAGATGATCTTTGGAGCTACCCGTTTGCCTGAGCCAGGCCGAACCGGTAGAATCCCACCCCTGGTTATTAAACCAACGGTTCAAATTTGAGGACTACCTGTAATTGTCTTGCAGTCAATGGCCTAAGCAGCATCCTTCAATTAAATAAGCTTCTTCTCTCTTCTCATCTCAACTGGATTTTTTGCACCCAGCCTATGATTTTCCCCTTCCGTCCCTCTCCAAAGCCCCTTGTTCCTACGTGTGTTTGCTTTGGGAATGTGTCTGGGAGTTGTTCTCCAAGTTGTACTCTGGCTCAAGGGACCACAATATTCCCAGGGGAAAATCAGATTAGATATATATTCACAGCATGCCTGCATAGACGGCCGTAGACGCCACTATTACAAGCTGGGAGAGAATTCTTGTAAAACTAGCCCGTAATTCTTGCCAAGGTTATCCGTGCTTGTTGAGAAGAGAGACACTTGCTTGTAGCTAGCTAGCCAAGTCTAATTCAAGAGACTTTGGGTTTGATCGTGATCACTAAATTTCTCCTTACCTCGTGTAAATAAAAGCATTGGAGACATTTCAGGATGTTCCTTTGTAAATGAGGAAAACTAAAAATAACAAACAAGGCCCACATATCACTTATGGCTTTCCAGCAGTGGAAACTTCCTGATGTTAAATCTTTCCCAAGTGAAAGTCTTTTAACAGGGAGCTTCTCTTCGGAGCAAACAACCGACAGCTGTGACAGTTGTTTGGACAATGTTCCCAGTGCTCTGGTAAAATCAAAGCTGGTTTGAAAGGGAGAGTGTCAGTCGGAAACCACCCTCTCAGTTTTTTTCCTGGACTGTCGTATTTCCTGAAAATGCAGAGCCCCCTTTAGATTATGCAGGGGTGGAGAAGGCAAGAGGAAACTTTTGAACACCATCACTCATCATTTGAGACTTTCAAGAAGAGATTGGACTGCCATTTGTCAGCAATGGTATAGAGCAGTGATGGAGAACCTTTTCAGCATTGAGTGCCCAAACGGGAACACATGTGTGTGCTGGAGTGCTGGAAACCCAAAAACCAGCTGGAAATAAGCATGCATGCTTATTTTTTGGCATTTTAGGGGGTGTTTTCAGGCTGTTTTCCAAGTCATTTTTGGCCACTTTTCGGGCTGTTTTTGGCCTGGAAAACAGCCTGAAAAATGACCTGAAAACAGCCTGGAAAAGGCCTGAAAAAGGCCCCCAAAATGGCTCTGTTTTTTGGCTGTTTTGGGGGGCATTTTCCAGTGCTCTGGTGCCCACAAAAACCAGCTGGCTGGCAGAAACCAGAAAAGCATCTGGCAATGGTGTGCATGCCCACAGAGAAGGCTCTGCGTGTGCCATAAGTTCTCCATTACAGGTGTAGGGTCTCCCACTTGGGTGAGGGGATGGACTAGATGACCTACAAGGTCCCTTCCAACTCAGATTATCTGTTATCTGTTAACTTACTTTGAGGACAGGTAGCCCTCAAGACCACAAGCCCAACATTTTTGTTGCAAAGCAAGACATTTGTTACAGCAATAGCACTTAGACTTATATACCGCTTCACGGTGCTTTAACAGCCTCTCTAAGAGGTTACAGAGTCAGCCTATTGCCCCCAACAATCTGGGTCCTCATTTTATCCACCTAGAAAGGATGGAAGGCTAAGTCAACCTTGAGCTTGGTGAGATTTGAACTGCCAAATTGCAAGCAGCCAGCAGAAGAAGCCTGCAGTACTGCACTGTAACCACAGCACCATTGTGGCTAATAAGCTCATGTTAAGTGAGTTTTGGCCAATTTTACGACCTTTCTTGCCACAGTTGTTAAATGAATCTCTGCAATCATTAAGTTAATAACACGACTGTTAAGTGAGTCTAGCTTCTCCCTTACTTTGCTTGTCAGAAGGTCGGAAAAGATGATCATGTGACTTCAGGACACAGCAACCGTTATAAATATGAGCTGGTTACCAAGCATCTGAATTTTGATCACACACACACACACCAAAAAAATTTATTTCCTCCCTTTCAGTTTTCATTTTAGGAAAAGTATGGGAGACAAAAACTATGTTAAGTGACTCTGTCTTTCTGAATCTACAAAGCTTGCTAGAAGCCCTCTCCAAATGAGCTGTCTGGGTTCAGAATTCTGGCTTTGTCCAAAGGGATTAATATTTTAACTGTAATAGTAATACTATTAAAATCAGTGGTGGAATTCAAAATGTTTTATTATCAGTTCTGTGGGCGTGGTTGGTGGGCGTAGCAGGGTAAGGCTGCTGCAAAATCCCCATTCCCTCTCCATCCCACTAACCTACTTTCCAGCTCCATTCTCCTGGGCAGGGCAACAAAAGAAGACCCAGCTGATCAGCTGGGACTCGATGGAAGGCAGAGAATAGATGGGGGTGGGGCTGGTCAGAGGTGAGATTTGCTGGTTCTCCAAACTACTCAAAATTTCCACTCCCGGTTCTCCAGAACAAGTCAGAACCAGTGGTGGGTTTCAAATTTTTTTACTTCCAGTTCTGTGGGCATGGCTTGTTGACGTGGCTTGGGAAGGTTACTGTAAAGTCCCCATTCCCGCCCCACCCCACTAACCTGCTTTCCAGCTCCGTTCTCCTGTGCAGGGCAACCAAAGAAGATCAGCTGGGACTCGGGAGGCAGAGAATAGATTGGGGCAGGACTAGTCAGAGGTGGGATTTGCCGGTTCTCCAAACTACTCAAAATTTCCACTACTGGTTCTCCAGAACCAGTCAGAACCTACTGAATACCCACCTCTGGTTAAAACTGTTTGTAATTTCTCAAGCCCTTGTCCAAGGGAGATTCAGGTAGAGATAAAACAATGTGCATATATATGTGATGGAGAATGTGTAAGCATGTAACATGTGGGACAATATATGTCACTTCTGAATCAAAACAAAAAACAAAAACCCAGATTTTAAACAAGAGATGAATGCCAACCACAAGATTCAAGTCCAACATTGATGTCAGTTGGAGCAATTTTGTGTGCAATTTTTTGTCTAATTTTCTACTGGTGGTCTGGGATGAACTTCTTCAAAATTTGGACACTTGGCAAGGAAACTGGCACATATTTACAGTTCCATCATCCTGAGATCATGTGATCACCATCTGTGGCTTTCCCCACTGGCTTCCCACAAGCAAAGTCAATGGAGGAAAACTGAATCCATTTAACAATCACTTAACAACCACAACATTTCACTTAAAGGTTTACACGAATACCATCCATTACAGTCTGTTCCTTGTGGCTGCACTAATGTGTATTCTTCCTGTTCCTGAATTAGCAACAAAATACACCGGCATAGTTCACTTTGTCTGCATGGCCAAACTCTAACCTGGCTGAGTAATGAGGCTTGAAAATGGTCCTTCCTGTAAGATAATTTCAGGGCAATGAAGTGCAGATGATTGGATTGTTGGTGTACTCTGAGCTTGCTTCCTTTTGCGTAGATAAGGGATGCCTAACCTTGGCAACTTTTAAGACCTGTGGACTTCAACTCTTCATGCTGCCTGGGGAATAGAGCCCCACTGGAGATGTTTCATTGCCAGGTTAGCTAACATCCTCAGTGGATGGAGGAATGAAGTTTGCTGTTAATATGTAAATCACTTGTCATGGAAAGAGCCATGAGATTCGGCTTCCCCATACACTGATGATTTATGTTCATGCTATGATTGTAGCACAGAGCACACATATTCAAACAAAGACACATACACACACAAACCAACCGTACAGTCCTGAGCTACACCTATTCTCCAGTATCACAAAAGGAACTGTCTTCACATTTCCTTTCCCAGAATGGAAAATCTGGTTGAAAAAAATACCACCAATGGCTCACCAAAAATGTAGTGCCGGTCTGGATGGCAGAGGATTATTGTAGAGGACTTAAATTGTGAGCAGGGGCTAGACTACATTACTTCAACTGCAAGAGGCATCTTGGAGTCCTAATGGATAATCACTTAAATATGAGCCAGCAGTGTGTTGTAGTTGCTAAAAAAAAGCCAACATAGTCCTAGGTTGCATTAATAGAGGATAGTATTAAGATCATATAAAGCAGGGGTGTCAAACTCAATTTCATTGAAGGCTGCATCAGGGTTGGGGTTGACTTTGGGGGGCCAGAGGCATGGCTGAGGTTGTCATATCCAGCTCAACATTGCTTGCATCGAGGCGGGGCACCTGTGGTGGCCCGGGTGGGACAGGGGGGATCCATTGTCTCCATGGGACGGCAGCAGCCCCTTGCTTACTCCAGCCCCACGGATCTAATGTTGACTGTGTTCTGGCCCAGATGGTCACCACCAAGTTTTAGATCAGGGCTTGGCTGACCTGGGCTGGGCTGAGGTGGTATGGGCTGGTCCTTCATTGTTTCCAGGGCAGCTTCATGGTCCAGAACTAACCACATTGTGGGATGGATCTGGCCCCCAGGCCTTGAGTTTGACACCCCTGATGTAAACCGTTAATACCATTTTATAATCCCTTGGTAAGAGCACACTTGAAATATTGCATCCAGATTTGGACACTACAACATAAAAAGGATCTTGAGACTCAGGAAAGAGGGCAAAGAAGAGCAATAAAGATGATTTGGAGTCTGGTGGCTAAAACGCATGAAAAACAGTTGTAGGGACTAGGAATGGCATGATAGCAGTGTTTCAACATTTCAGGGGCTGCCATAAAGAAGGAGGGGTCAATGTATTGCCCAAAGCACTTGAAAGCAATGCAAGAAGCAATGGGTGGAAACTAATCAAGGAGAGAAAGAAGCAGCCTAGAATTAAGGAGAACTTTCCTGACAGAACAATTAATCAATGGAACAAGTTACCTCCAAAAGTTGTGGGTGCTCCATCACTGGATATTTTTAAGAAGAGATGGGATAATCATGTGTCTGAAATAGTATAGGATCTCCTTCTTGAGCAGGGATTGGACTAGAAGACAGATTAATAGATGAACAAAATTAGAAGAGACCTTGTAGGTCATCTAGTCCAACCGCCCTGCCCAAGCAAGAAACCCTACGGCATTTCTGACAAATGGCAGTATAATCTCTTCTTGAAAGCTTTCAGTGATGAAGCTCCCACATCTTCTAAAAGCAAGCTACCCCATTGGTTGATTGTTCTCACTGTCAGAAAATTTCTCCTTATTTCTAGGTTGATCAATTTCCATCCATAATTCCTTTTCTGGCCTTCGGGTGCCTTGGAAAATAGCTTAACCCATTCCTCTCTGTGGCAGCCCCTCAAATATTGAAAGACTGCTATCATGTCTCTTCACTAGACTAGCCATGCCAAGTACTTGCAACCATTCATTGTATGTTTTAGCCTCCAATCCTCTGATCATCCTGGTTGCTCTTCTCTGTACTTTTTCTAGAGTCTCAACATCTTTTTTATAATGTGGTGAACAAAACTGGATGCAGTATTCTAGGTATAGTCTTACTAAGGCTTTATAGAGTGGTATTAGTGCCTCTAAGGCCCTTCCAACTCTGTTATTCTTTTAATTTTAGGATTTTATGGATTCACGGATTTCTGCCCTAAGAGACCTGCAAGGTCTTTTCCAAGTCACTCATTTTGTGATCCAAGAAATGCATCCTGGTATGCACGAGGAAGATCCATGAAACCTTCACAGGCAAGGCCAACATGAAAAGTTCTTCCTACTGCACTCCTATAAGATCTTAATAAGATAAATGTTTTGCTTTATTTGGCAGGGAAGTCCGGCAAAATGGTGAACAGGCCTGGCAGGAAGAGAGTCAAGAAAGTAATGACTTTAATTTCATGTTGGATAATTTCCACAAGCTGTATAAATACTTCTTTTTTTTTTTTTAACGGAGAAAATATTTTGGTCTAGCAGGTTTGGAAACTAACACGCTTAAAGCAGAAATAAGGGAATGCTTTTCAATCCCAGAGGTTTCAGTAGGAAGTTAAAGATTGATTAAAATTTTCCCACTGAAAGCAGTGGGATTTTAAAATGCTTCATTTGCACTGGCTTAATTTGGACATTACAATCCTATGGTGGACATCTTCAGGCTAACATGATAAATTAGCTTCCCAACTCCTACTCAACCACCAAGTTCATGCAATTTTCTAAAACCACAAACCTAAGTTAACAAAACACAGTTGTTGCATTCATATGAGCTGCTATGGCCAAGGGAATTAACTATGGGATGGATTAACGTGATGGTCTACTTGTTTAATAGTTTTGACCTTGCTAAATTTCTCATTAGTGGCTGAACTACAAACTCATCCAGATCTGTTTTCCCAAACCAGCCTGTTGTTAAAAGAGACAATGTCAGCCCTAAATGACAGAATAGAATAGAATTCCTTTATTGGCCAAGTGTGATTGGACACACAAGGAATTTGTCTTGGTGCAAATGCTGTCAGTGTACATAAAAGAAAAGATACATTCGTCAAGAATCATCAGGTACAACACTGAATAATAGTCATGGGGTACAATAAGCAATCAAACCATACTAGGAAACAGTCAATATAAATCGTAAGGATACAAGAGACAAAGTTACAGTCATACAGTCACAAATGGGAGGGGATGAGTGATAAGGAGTGATGAAAAAATTAATAGTAATAGTAATGCAGTGTTGGGGGAATTATTTGTTTAGCAGAGTGATGGCGTTCGGGGGAAAATTGTTTGTGTCTAGTTGTTCTGGTGTGTGTTGTTTTGAGGGCAGGAGTTTGATCTTACTTGCTTATTCAGTTAATTTTCCTCCAAACAGCTTAGCGTAGTATATCTGACCCTACTTTCTGTCATTTTCAAAAGAACCTTCTGAGATATATTGGCCTGAAAGTTCCTCACATTACTTTTTGTAATCAATTAAGAAGTCCTGCAGTTTAGATCAGGAGTGTTAAACTCAAGAGCTGGTGTATATGTGTGTGTGTGTGTGTGTGTGTGTGTGTGCTTAGATCTGGCCTATGGGGCCAACCTGGAAACAGCAAAGGACCAGCACACGGAGCCTCTGCCAGTGAAAACGGAGCCCGGAAGGGCTGTGTGTGGCCCTCTCAAGCTCCGTTTTAGCTGGCAGAGGGTTACAAGAGGCTGTAGCAGTCAAAAATGGAGCTCAGGAGGGCCTCAGATGGCTGTTTTCACTGGCAGAGGCTGTTGCAGCTGAAAACAGAGCTCAGGAACCTGTTCTTTCTGGCAAAGCTCTCAGGCCACCACAGGCGCCCCCAACACGAGTGATGTCAAGCTGGCCATGCTCCCCCTGGCCATGCCCCGCCTCCACCACCACCCCGAGGTCAAACACAGCCCTCATGTGACCCTCAATGAAATCAGGTTTGATAGCCCTGGTCTAGATTATGAGAGTTACAAGTCATTACAAGGTAGTCCTCGACTTGCAACCATTCATTTAGTGACCATTCGAAGTTACCACGGCACTGAGAAAGGGACTTACCATCCTAAGACTCAGAATGGTCCCAGCATCACCATGGTCATGTGATCAGGATTTGGGTGCTTGGCAACCACGTGTTTTTTTTCCCAGCACCATCATAAATTCCATTTGATTTCTAGAGTTTTTCTACATGTAAATCCATGGATCAAAACCAATCTGTGCCAATTGAATGGAACTCTATATAAAGATTATGGAGAAAATCTGTCTGTCTTTAGCTGGTTGCTATAAGAGTAAAAAATGACTTAATAATAGTCTGTCTGCCTGCATGCCTGCTTACCTGTTTACCTGCTCACCTGCTTGACTGTTGATCTACCGTCTGCTTAGTTACCTATATGGCTACCTGTCAACTGTCTATGTGCCTGCTTGCTTGCCTACCAACTTACCCGCCTGCCTGCCTGTCTACCTACAAACCTATCTGTCTCCCTACCTGTCTGTCTGCTGCCTATCTGCTTGTCTACCTGTCTGCCTGCCTGCTTACCTTCCTATCTGCCAACCTATCTGAGGGCCTGACTGCCAATCTGCCTGCCTGCCTACCTTGGTGCCTATTTACCTATCTGCCTGCCTGCCTACCTCCCTTCTCTCTGTCTAGATTAGATCCTGGAATTGGGGTGAGAGATTTTATCTTTTCTGGTAATACGTTTGTGATCAATTTCATTTCCCATAATATTGCAGCTTCCCAGCTCCAGAAAGAATTTCACATCATAATTCTGCTGCATCTAGAGAAACTGGAACCTCTTTTTTTTTTTTTAAGATGTTTTTAATCAAGCCTGGAAGAAAATTTCCTACAGGTTGAACGGGATGCCTGGATTGCAGCCACTTT
Organism: Laticauda laticaudata; assembly: GCA_004320025.1. Lineage (NCBI taxonomy): Eukaryota > Metazoa > Chordata > Lepidosauria > Squamata > Elapidae > Laticauda > Laticauda laticaudata. Next base: position 17,084 of record BHFT01054746.1, read on the forward strand.
ACAACAGTGTCCTTTCAATGACCTTCTTAAACAGCTTCCCTCTTTTTCACCAGATACTTAGGGAGATGGAGGGAGAAAAACCCAGTTCTTTTATGTGCTGCTTCTGAAGAGGTCCAAATGGTACACTACATGTTTGCTTAATCTCTCTCTCCCTCTCTGTTTTTGAGGTGAACACACTTCCTTCCTTCCCTCCCTCCACCTTTGAAATCTTCCTATTTGAACAGCTTGGTTAGTGATGTTCAAATCTGGCTGTTAGAAAAGAAGCTTATAGAGAGCTAATCTGATGGAGTGTCAGCAGAGGCTGCAATCAAAGTGTACATAAACAGACCAACATAGGTGACTGTTTCATGGGCTTTTTGGAAATCGTTGGAGTGACTTCTGCAAAGATTAATGGAGCAAGTGAGGAACAGCAAGGGCCTTCTCCTGGGCAGTTTTATGAAAATTGAGCTGACTTGCACAAATCCACATGACTATTAGACAGCAGCAAAGAGAGGTCTCTTCAATACTCCTTTTTGTCAGCTCCCATCTAGTGGACATTCAAAATGGCCAAATGGCATTTTCTCAAAGTTTCCTTTTAGTAGATTAATTATACTGGCACATCTGGGGAAACCCGAATCTGAGAGTTCCGGGTTTTCCCTCAGTAATTCAAAAGTCAAAACCCCTGCACCCATTAGTCCATCACATGTCCAATCACCAATGTCCAAACATGAGACATCTCTTCAACTATACAAAAATGAAGAGGGAGCTGTAAGCTAAAAGAAACAAAAAAAGGTTACACAGTTATTGGGTATGTCTAGTCCCATGATGGTGAACCTATGGCACGTGTGACACAAGTGGCACCCAGAGCCATTTGTGTGAACAAAATAGCCCCAGGCAAACTTACCTCACTGTGCATGTGTGCACCTCCCAGCTGACTTTCAGACCTTTTTCGGCCTCCCAGAGGCTCAAGGGAAGCCACTGCAGCCTTTGGAGGCCGAAAAACAGGCCTGTTTCATCACTTCCAGTATTTCCGGAAATACTGGAAGTGATGAAACGGGCCTGTTTTTTGGCCTCCAAAGGCTGCAAAGGCTTCCCTTGAGCCTCTGGGAGGCCGAAAAAGGGCCAAAAATCAGCTGTGAGGCACAGTGCAGGTAAAGGGGTGGGTGGGGTTTGCACTCGCCTGTGTAGGTGGCATAGGGGAGCACACATGGCCTTCTGGGTGCTGTCACATGAGCGTGAGCATGCAAGTGTGTGCACAATTTTTGGCACAGGAGCCCAGCAAGGTTAGCCACTTCTGCCCTATACATTTCAGACAAAGGGTTGTCCAATCTCTTCTTAAAAGCCTCCAATGATGGAACACCCACAGCTTCTGAAGACAAGCTGTTCCACTGGTTAATTGTTGTCAGGATTTTTCTCCTTAGTTTCAGGTTGCTTCTCTCCTTCATTAGTTTCCATCCATTGCTTCTTCTCCTGCCTTCTTGTGTTTTGGAGAATACCCACTTCTTTGTGGTAACTCCTCAAATATTGGAACACTGCTTTCATATCACTCCTAGTCCTTCTTTTTCACAAGACTAGACATATCCAATTTCTTCAACCGTTCTTCATCTGTTTTAGCCTCCAGCCCCTTAATTGTCTTTGTTGCTCTTCTTACAAAGTCACAGTGAATCATTGCAAAAACAGGGTTCCATATTAGAAAAATCCCAATGTACAACACAGGGTAGGCCTGTGGGATCCATGCATAGGCTCAAAGCCTTGAATTTGGAGCCAAATCTTGCTCCTGCTATTCTGTGCCAGATTCCCCTTGGAGCCAACAAACAAATAAAAATTACTTTCTTAAAAAACAGGAGAGGCCTCACCAAATACTTCAGTAATGCTGCTAAGTATATCAACCACCGAACGGATATGGGTTTTTACTTTTCAGTGAAAAGTTGCTATTGCAGGAATGGTAAGAAGTGTGACATATGTTGCTGAAATGCAGGGAGGAAGGCAAGGAGCCAGCTTAGAGAAAACATACAATGGAAATTGATTTTCCATATTGACACCATCTGCAAACATTGTAGCTCTTAGTTCTGCAGATTAAAGGAAGATATTTGTTTACTTACAACACACTCAAATATGTTCAGTCTCCTCTTGCGCTCAAACACTTTTGCTGGCAAAGAGGCAGAAAAAATAAACAGCCTCCTTCAAGCTACTAAGGCTAATATTACTTTACCCATCTGCATTTTTCTGCTTCCAGCTCAACAGCTGTCAGCCACATTTCAAAGCATTATTAGCCACAATAAATATACCTTTGCTGCTACCATTGTTAGGAGCCGTGATGGCTCAGCGGTTAAAGACATTGAGCTTGTCAGCTGACAGCCCGGGCTCGAGATCCGAGAGCTGTTTGAAAGGGTGAGTTCCCATTCCTTGCCCCAGCTCCTGCTCACCTAACACTTCGAAAGCATGTGAAGGTGTGTAGATAAATAGGTACCACTTTGGTAGGAAGGTAACAGTGTTTTCTGTGCCTTTGCTGTATAAACTGTTTGGTCATGCTGGCCATATGACCATGGAAATTGTCTTCAGACAATGCTGGCGCCCTCAGCCAAAAAATGGAGAGAAGCATTACATCCTAGAGTTGGAATGATTGACAAGGGGAAACCTTTATCCTTTTACTACCATTATTAGTGGCAATAAATACATTTTCACTGTTAGGGGGAAAGCTTTGAAGCAGCAATGGATGGAAACTAATCAAGGAGAGAAGCAACCTGGAACTAGAATAAATTTCCTTAGCAGGGGTGTATGTGTGGATGAGAAGACCTCCAAGGTCCCTTCCAATTATTCTATTCTATTCTAATTTCTTTTCTATTCTATTCCTATTCCTATTCCATTCCATTCCATTTTTTACTCTACTCTACTCTACTCTACTCTACTCTACTCTACTCTATCTACTCTACTCTACTCTACTCTACTCTACTCTACTCTACTCTATTCTACTCTACTCTACTCTATTCTATTCCTGACAGTTATAACACTCAATCAATGCAACAACTTGCCTCCAGAAGTTCTGGCTGTTCTAACACTTAAAGTTTTGAAGAAGAGATTGGACAACCATTTGTCTGAAATGTTGTAGAGTTTCCTGCCTGTGCAAGGGGTTGAACTAGAAGACCTCCAAGGTGCCTTCCAACTCTGCTATCCTATTCTATTCCAACTCTGGAAGGAATGTGTGGGAGAGTGAACATCCAACTTGCTTCAAGAAAGAAATGAGTTAATTGTGCATTAGAGGTAATCCTTTATAGGTCATAAAATAGGGCAAACTCACCTAACAACTTTCTCACTTAGCAACAGAAACGTGGGGCTCACCTGGGGTTGCAAGTCGAGGACCATCTGTGATGTGCAGCGAGAGGCAGTTTCACAGATCAGTCAGTGTTCCCTTTGCTTGGAGTTAAATTATCTCAATCCTTGCCTTTCTGGGAATGAGAATCTTGGAAAAACCCAGGGAAATCAATATCCAGCAGACGAAGAGGGTTGTTTTTTTTTAATCTCTAAGTTTGGCCTGACTCTTAATGATCTCATGGATCTCAGCATTCCAGGCTCCTTTGTTCTGTCTGTAACATTTTGCATTGTGATCTAGGATTTGTATCTCTAAAGTGGTCTCAAGCTGCAGTTAAAACCCAGCTTGGTTTGGGCTGCTTTAGATTAGGGGGTCTCCAACCTTGGCAACTTTAAGACTTGTAGACTTCAACTCCCAGAATTTTTCTGGCTGAGGAATTCTGAGAGTTGAAGCTCACAAGTCTTAAAGTTGCCAAGGTTGGAGACCCCTGGTTTAGATGATACGTTTGTTGATTTGGATAAGATTCAGTTGAGTTCAGAATGTGTAGGAAAGAAATGCACTGTCTTCCTCACGCGAAACTTGCAACTCAGAGGTGGGTATTCAGCAGGTTCTGACCAGTTCTGTAGAACCGGTAGGGGAAATTTTGAGTCGTTCAGAGAAGCGGCAAATGCCACCTCTGACTGGCCCCGCCCCCATCTATTCTCTGCCTTCCATCGAGTCCCAGCTAATCAGCTGGGTCTTCTTTTGTTGCCCTGCACAGGAGAACGGAGCTGGAAAACAGGTTAGTGGAGTGGGAAGGAAATGGAGATTCTACAGTATCCTTCCACTGCCACGCCCACCAAGCCATGCCCACCAAGCCACATCACGTCCACCAAGCCACGCCCACAGAACCGGTAGTTAAAAATTTCGAATCCCACCACTGTTGCAACTAATACTGGATATTAGCTTTAGTTTCTAAGATTGCCAGCTTTGGTGGAAGTTTATTACGTTGTTAGTACCAGATGCCAATAATTGCTTAGATCAGGGGTGTCACACTCAAGGTCCACGGGCTGGATCCAGCCTGCGGGGTGCTGACATGTGGTCCATGGGGCCGGCCTGGAAATAGCAAAGCCCTGTTTTGGTTGGTAAAGTGTTGCAGGAGGCTGCATAGACTGAAAACAAGGCACGGGGGCTTGCATGCATCCTCCCCATGCCCCATTTTGGCCAGCAGGCTGCTGAGAATGTGTCCATTCTGTCATTTCCCCCTTCCCACCGGCTCTTGAACAAATCCACTTTGACATCCCTGGCTTAGATGCTCTGTTGTTTCTCAGACATACAGTATCTGTTTAGCTTTTATTGGAAACAAAATGCAAGATTAGATCAGGAATTGGAGAACGTGGACACCTTCAGTTGGATTTTTACTGGAACCCAAAGGCCTATTACCAACCCTATTACAAAAGAAAGCCCAATTAAATATTTGTGACTTGTTTTGGATTATGATGATGGTGATGTTATCCATCCAGTCGTGTCCAACTCTTGGTGATTCTATGGGCCAGGTCTCTCCATATCTTGCATAGCTTCTTTGACTTTTTCAGTGCTCTGGCTGGTGTCAGCTTTGATGGTGTCCAGCCATCGTATTCTTTGGCGTTCCCTTTTACCACTAAGTCTTCCTAGCATAATTGTTTTCTCCATGGAATTCCCTTGCATCACATGGCCAAAATAAGCGAGACACAGTTTTGTGATTTTCTTTTCTTTTCAGTGACATGTCTGGTGTTATGCATTCCATTATTTGCTTGTTGCACCTTTGCTGTCCAAGGAATACACCGGAATCTTTTCCAGCACCACAGCTCAAAAAACTCTTATTTTCTTCCTGTCTTGCTTATTTAAGGATAAGGTTTTGTTTTGGATTGGAGAATTTCTTTCGGATACCAAACAATCTATTCCCTATGATCTTGGTTCAATGCCTCTCTTTGGCATTTTTTATTTTTGTTTCCCAGTTATTTCTAGCTCTCCTCCTTGAAGATTGGGGATATGGCCTTCTGTGGATACTCCAGTGATGTAGCTTCCAGTTTTATGTTCTTTTTCATTTATTGTTTTACACATCAATTCCACCAATGCTTGTAGTAGATCTTGACAGATGAAGTATTTCATAATGGAAGGTTTTATTTCTAGACTAAAAGAAGAACGGAGATGGGTCTCCTAATAATGACAGTGAAAGATGTTGATCCTTCTTCCACTCTTCCCCCAAAAATGACTCTCAAAATGCGATTGTATGACCTTGGGGAGGTCAGAGAAGTGCAGGATATTTGTTTTTTTTCTTCTTGTGGCATCTTATAAGATGAGAAGAAGGGGATCTGTCTCAATGCTAAAACCAATTGTGCAATTTGAATGGGAAAACGGGACATTGGAAATGCCATCAGGCCAGCCTAAGGGAGGCATGAAAATAAATAAAAGGATGAACAAAAGAAATCTGTTCCACCACCCTAGAAGTTCATCTTAGAAGAGGAGTGGAATTTACCTCTTAATTCATCCGTCACCCCCAATGTGATACTCCCCCATTATGGATGGCAGCCACCACTTATGTCAACAGTCCCATCACCATCATCATTCATGGCAGTACAGTGGTTAGAATGTGGTAATCAGAGGTGGGCTGCTGGGGGTTCGCAGGGGTTCGGGAGAGCCCTTAGGCAAGATTGTGTGCAGTTTGGAGAACCCCCAAATCCCACTCCTGGCTGGGCCCGCCCACCCTGCCCCACCCCTCCCAGGAGTCCCCAAGTGGCCCATTTTGGATGCGGGTAAATGCAGGAAGTGCACGGAGGCTCTGGGAGGGTGAAAAATGGGCTCCTAGAAGTTCGGGAAGGCAGGAAATGGGCCCATTTCCGGCTTCCAGAGAGCTTCCAGAGAGCTTCCAGAGCCCGGGGAGGCCATTTTTGCCTTCCCAGAGGCTCAAGGAAAGCCTCCAGAGCTCAGGGAGGGTAAAAACACCTCCTCCCCCGCCGTGGTGCAGAAGGCCAACTAGGCCACACCCACCATGACCATGCCTACCCAGAAACCAGGCAGAGAACCCTTTGCTAAAATTTTTGAAGCCCACCCCTGATGGTATTGCAGGCTAACTCTGCTTGCAGTTCAATCCCGACTGGCTCAAGATTGACTCAATCTTCCGTCCTTCCAAGATTAGTGAAATGGTGACCCAGATTGTTGGTGGAAATATGCTGGCATTGTAAACCGCTCAGTGTGCACTTAAAGCACTATGGAGTGGTGCATAAGCCCAAGTGTTATTGCTATTGCTATCCAGCTCAAACTATGGTGGAAAACATTTGCAGGTTATTTGCATGCCTCTCTTGAGTAATGTTTTGTATCTTGTAAATGCATATGAATTTGCTATTACATGAATAGTCCTTTAGCTTCATCTAATTGTACACAGCTGCGCAAACCTGTTTGCTCAATATTTCAGAAACCAAAGAGCCATGCTTTTACAGACATTCCTGGATTTTTAAAAATTCTTGTTTATTCCAAAGAGTTGACTATTCCCAAACTTGGCCAATTTATTTATTTATTTTTCCCTGGCAATCACTGGAAATGAATCTATTTAACTTAATGTGCTGCCTTTGCTAAACCTGGATCTTGCCATTTGCTCTTCATTTATAGTGTTTTGCACTGGTTAAGACAGAGAAATTAATTGCAGAAGAGACAAATTAATTTAGGATTATTTTATACAGACACTATATTATGAGCATGTATCATATGAAATCTCATCTGTTATCCTTTACAAATTTGCTTGGAAGCAACTTTTACTGAACTTCTTGTGACCTGCTTCTAAGTAGACATCCATAAGACTGCATTTCACAATGTAGTCCTTTCTAAGGGTGAATGATAATCACATAGTACGTTTCCCTCTCATTTTTCCATAACTGAGTTTAACTATGAACACATTCCATGTGAGATCAGATATCAGTTTAACAGATTTAATAGATAATCAGAGTTGGAAGGGACCTTGTAGGTCATCCAGTCCAACCCCCCACCCAAGCGGGAGACCCTACACCATTTCTGACAAATGGCAGTCCAATTTCTTCTTGAAGGTCTCAAGTGAGGGTGCTCCCACAACTTCCGAGGGCAACTTCTGTTCCATTGTTCCAAGGGCAAGCTGTTCTATTCCTACAGGTTATCCTTTTATATTCCATTCCTATAGGTTATCCTTTTAAGATCATGTTTACACATAAGCTAATAATGAAATAGCCCCGTTAGGGCGAACCTATGGCACACGTGCCAGAAGTGGCGTGCAGAGCCATTTCAGCCGGCACCCGAGAGGTCGCCTGGAAGAGCCCTACTGTGCATGCGTGCACCCCCCGCCAGTCAGCTGTTTGTCGGGTATCTGAGGTGTAAGCGTGGGGGGAAATGTGCATACGGGAGACGTGTGCGTATGCACAGGAGGCGGGGTGCATGTGGTGGGGTCACACACATGGGGCGGGGGGTTTGCACGTGCATTGCATCATGCGTGCAGCCACCCAAGCATGCACGCACGTGAGCACTTTTGGCATGCAACATGGAAAAGGCTATCCATCACTGAAATAGCCCATTTACATAATAAAGTATCAGTAAGTAAAAATTAAATGTCACCGACTGGTTAATATGTTCATCCTACTGTGTTGCTCAACAAGCAGATCATATGTCTTGCACACAGAAGTTTGCTCTTGTTCAGTCACTAAGTTGCCCCCAACTCTTTGCAGTTACTTAAATGAGTAACACGGTTTGTTAAGTGAATCTGGTTTCCCCTTCGACTTTGCTTGTCAGAAGGTTGCAAAAGGGGACCACATGACCCTGGGACACTTCACAACCATCATAAGTGTGAGTCAGTTGCCAAGCATCTGAACGTAAATCACGTAACCATGAGGATGCTGCAACAGACATTAAGTGTGGAAAAAATGATCCTAAGTTACTTTTTCCAGTAATGTTGTAAATTTGAATGGTCACTAAGAGAACTGTTGTAAGTCGAGGACTACCTGTATATGGGTTGCAGTCATTTTGACTTATAAATCTGAGATTCAAGCAGGGACTGGCTACACAAAATGCAATGAACTCAGGCCAGTGGTGGGATTCAAATTTTTTTCCTCCGGTTCTGTGGCTTGGTGAGCGTGGCTTGGTGGGTGTGGCAGGAGAAGGTTTCTGCAAAATCTCCATTCCCTCCCCACCCCACTAACCTAATTTCTAGCTCCGTTCTCCTGTGCAGGGCAACCAAAGAAGACCCAGCCGATCCGCTGGGACTCGGAAAGCAGAGAATAGATGGGGGTGAGGCCAGTCAGAGGTGGGATTTGCCGGTTCTCTGAACTACTCAAATTTTCCGCTACCAGTTCTCCAGAACTGGTCTGAACCGGCTGAATACCACCTCTGACTTTGGCCGACAAATACGGAGTTAGACATTAGTTCATGAAAGAACTCATCTTCCAAATCAAAAGTATCTTGTCTTAAATCAGACATGTCCAACCCACAACCCACAGGCCACATGAACCCCTGGACAGCCAGTAACGTGATCCCACAAGATAATAAGATTTAAAAATAAAGGAAATTTATTATTTACTATATTATTATAGTTGTTATTAAGCATATTATATATTTTATATGTGGCCCCCAAACATTTTTTCTTCACTCATTGTGGCCCCAGGCAAGCCAAAACATTCATTTGTTTATGAAACTGTATACGACTTCCCAACTTACTCTCATTAGCTCTGGGCTGTTTACAATGATAAAAAAAACCTCCTATAAATAAAAATAAAAAGCGATAATCACCCCCATCAGTGATAATGATCAATCGAACGAGCCACTTGATGGGCATCATGCAAGGATGAGCTGCTATGGGCTCGCCCAGGTTTGGGAGAACCCATAACTAATGTTATGGCTGGCTCAGAGAACCTCCAAATCTCACCCCAGCTAGCCCTGCCTACCCCTGACCGCCCTTCCCAGAAGTCTCCATGTGGCCCACTTTGGATACAAGGTGCAGGGCCCGCGCAGAGGCTCAGGGAAGGGGGGAAATGGGCCTCCTGGAGGCTCTAGAAGGCCAGAAACGGGCCTGTTTTCAGCCTCCAAAGGGCCTCCAAAGGCTGTGGGAGGCCATTTTCGTCCTCCCAGAGGTTCAAGGAAAGCCTCCATAGCCTGGGGAGGGTGAAAACACCCCCCCCCCATGGTGCAGGAGATCGATTAGGCCATGGCCACCATAGCCATGCTCACCCAGCAACCAGGCAGAGAACCAATTGCTGGAATTTTTGAAGGCCACCCCTGGCTTCATCCTACTCTGGAGTCTCCAAGCCCATTGCCAAAACCACGTCTTTCAGGGCCTTGTGAAAGAGTGTCAAAGCAAGGAGGGGGGTGCAGGGATGATGCTCCCTAGGGAGGGGAGACACTACAGAGAAATCCTTGTTCTTGGTCCCACTAGATGGAGAGAGGATTTGCAGCACTTCTTGCCTGCCCCCTCTAATAGGTCAGGTAGATGTGACCAAGAGAAGATGGCCTTTCAAATATTCTGATTCCTGAGCCATGGGATTACCTACCTTGGTTTTAATTTACATGAAAGCTGGAACATGACCACAGAAGTAAAAACAAGGATAGAGAAAGCTCCAACAGCATTCTTCAAAATGAAAAGGGTCTTCTGCAGCCACAACATAAGCCTAAGATTGAAAATCAGGCTTGTCAGATGCTACATCTTTTCTATCCTGCTCTACGGAGTGGAGAGTTGGTCTCTGACAGAAAGCCATTTGAAGAGACTTCCAGTGTTCCCTTTTATTATGCTGAAAGCAACAATGAAAGAAGCTAATTGAATCAAACATTATTAAAAGTTTCATTTTTCTCATTGTTTCTTATTCTTTACCATGTGATTCTCTCTGCTTCTTTTTTTATGATTTTTAAAAAATTTTAATAGAATAATCCCATCTTCAATTAACCAGTGTGTCGTCCGGGTACAAATATCTTTGTAAAATGATAATCAAAATTTACAACAATATTCATTACATTAGCATTAATTCTTTCATATTAAAATGATAATATTCAATATAATAATCATATTTGCTTCTTTCTCTCAACATATCTTCTTTATTTCAGTAATCTCTTTCTTTTGTCTCTCTGTTTCTTCCATTTTTGTTATCTAATCATTGATAAAATAAGTCCCATGTCATATAATATTCAGTGTGTTCTTTCTCCTTAACTGCAAGCGTTAATCTATTCATTTCTGCACATTCTAATGTTTTCCTAATCACATTCTCGTCTGTGGGGATCTATTCTCTGCTTCTGTAAGATGCACACAGCGTAGCAAAGCATAGTAAAGCTTGAAGCATTCTGCACCTAATTTTGTCTGCATTTTTCTCAGAAGCATTCTAAGTAGGCTTCATCCAAGGGTGAGCTGCTACGGGTTCGCCCAGTTCAGGAAAACCCATAACTCATGTTATGGCTAGTTCAGAGAACTGCCAAATCCCACCCCTGGCTAGCCCCACCCACCCTGCCGCGCCCCTCCAAGGAGTCTCCATGTGGCCCGTTTTGGATGCAAGGTAAGTGCAGGGCCTGCACAGAGGCTCAAGGAGGGGGGGAAATGGGCCTCCTGGAGGCTCCGAGATGCTAGAAACAGGCCCATTTCCAGCCTCCAAAGGGCCTCCAGAGCCTAGAGGAGGCCATTTTCACCCTCCCAGAGGTTTGAGGAAAGCCTCCAGAGCTCATTTTTCTCAGAAGCATTCTAAGTAGGTGAAATCTTAATCCTGAATTAAGGACCTCAATCCTTAATTTCTAGTCTTGCTCTTTTAAACCCATCTAGGAACAAGAAAGGGGCTTACAAGATTAGTTGGCATTTTCACCATCCACTCTCATTCTGAAGAGCTGGTAGCTGCTAAAGGCCCGGTCCCACTGGCCGACGGATGCAAAACGTATGCATAAAGGACACAGTGGACGAGCAAAATATTGGGGGTGGCTCCATCCGTTGTCATCTGCTCCAAAAAGTAGCAAAAATTTGCATAAACAGAACGGAAAAGAACGGATGTGCGTAGTATGTAGCGGGGATGTTAAATGGATGTTCATAGGAAGCCTAGCAGATGAAAGCGGATGGAAGAGGATGACACCTCCGAAGGGGTTCCGGGGGATAATTTCGAAGCAGATGCATAGCGGATGAAGCGGATGCATCACGTACACCTAAAGGAAAGAAAGGGGATGCCGCACGGATGTATATCAGATGCAAACCGTTCACTGCGCATCCTTTCTATTTCCGTGTGACTAACGCTGTGTAGACGTTCCATGTACCTTTTGTTTCCTCCCTCTTTCCGTTTTCAGCTTCAGCGGATGTGAGTTGCGAGGATGCCCAGAGGATGCAGAGAGGATACAGCGGACATTTAATGGATGATAAACGGACATAGAACGTTTGTTGCTCGTATGTCGCGGATTGACATCATAAAGTTTACGGTGGAAAGTTCATCCGTTCACAAAGTTTTGTGCAGCTCAAAACTTCTTGCGCGGATGAAATCGCAGTGGACGGATGCTCGACGGATAGAGTGTATGAAACATGTATGCAATGAGTACACAACGGATGCATAGCGTTTTCCAACGGATGGCAAGCTTTTTTTAACGTTTTACATCCTCTTTGCATCCGTAAGTGCAGTGGGACAGGGCCTTTAGTTGAAAGTCCTCTGGTAGGTATACCTTTGATCATGTTTCTTCCATCTATCTTCAATCCCAGTTTTGAGGTCATCCAAATGAATATCTCCTTGATGTTGCCCTCCTTCAGTCCTCTTCTTCCCAGAACATACCTTCAAATTCTTCAGAATCCTCTTCCAGGCTCACCCAGCAGTCAATAAATCCTAATTAGTGCCAACTTTTTGGTCTATTTATAGACTTACCAGACAACCTTTCTCAAAATGGAAAACACCAGACCAACAATCCATCTTCAAGAGCCACTAGAGGTTTCTAATCTATTCCAGCCACTGTAGCTCTAACTGCCAAGATAACCTCCATTCTGAGCTTCTTCTCTCCAGAATCCTCTATAAATTTAGCAGATCATTCTGGACATTTTAAAGACTTATGATAAATCTGTATTGGTTCTCCATCCTCCTTAAAGAGACTAAATGAAGTCCCATTCTTTTACCTTACCAGCAAAGCATACAACTGAAATAAGTTTTTTCAGTTACTAATCTTCCTCCCAAGGCCCAGTCCAGAATTCACATAATATGGGGATATGTGGTTGGACAGTACCAAAACTGTTATTTCCAGACTTGCCACAAACACATGACCAATTATTAATTTTACTACAATGCAATATATCTAATGACCATTTTGATCTAGCCTGTGGAATTTTTCCATAAACAAAGTGTACAGGTGAAACTGGAAAAATTTGAATATCGTGCAAAAGTTCATTTATTTCAGTAATGCAACTTAAAAGGTGAAACTAATATATGAGATAGACTCATTACATGCAAAGCAAGATAGTTCAAGCCGTGTGTATCATAATTGCGATGAGTATTGCTTACAGCTCATGAAAACAAATCACAGAAATCACACAAATCCATAATCAGAAAAATTAGAATATTACATGCAATCAATAAAAAAAGGATTGTATATAGAACAATATCGCGACCTCTGAAAAGTATAAGCATGCATATGTACTCAGGACTTGGTTTGGGCCCCTTTTGCAGCAATTACTGCCTCAATGTGCCGTGGCATGGGAGCTATCAGCCTGTGGCACTGCTGAGGTGTTATGGAAGACTAGGATTTGCTTCAATAGCGGCCTTCAGCTCTTCTGCATTGTTCGGTCTCATGTCTCTCATCTTTCTCTTGGCAATGGCCCCATAGATTCTCTGTGGGGTTCAGGTGCAGGTGAGTATTTGCTGGCCAATCAAGCACAGTAATCCACAGTCATTGAACCAGGTTTGGTGCTTTTGGAAAGTTTGGGAAGGTGTCAAGTCCCATTGGAAAATGAAGTCAGCATCACCATAAAACTTGTCTGCGGAAGCATGAAGTGCTCCAAAATCTCTCTGGTAGATGGCTGCGTTGACCCTGGACTTAATGAAGCACAGTGGACCAACACCAGCAGGTGACATGGCTCCCCAAATCAACACAGACTGTGGAAACTTCACACTGGACTTCAAGCATCTTGCAGTGTGTGCTCTCCATTCTTCCTCCAGACTCTTGCTCCTTGGTTTCCAAATGAGATGCAAAGTTGCTCTCATCAGAAAAGAGGACTTTGGACCACTGAGCAACAGACCAGTTCTGTTTTTTCTTTAACTCAGGGAAGATGCTTCTGATGTTTTTTTGTTGTTCAGGAGCGGCTTGAGAAGAACACGACATTTGAAGCACATGTCCAGGATTTGTCTCTGTGTGGTGGCTCTTGATGCACTGACTCCAGCCTCAGTTCACTCCTTGTGAAAGTGCCCAACACTTTTGAATGATCTTTCCCTGACAATCCTCTCCAAGCTGCGGTCATCCCTGCTGCTTGTGCACTTTTTCTTCCACATTTTTCCCTTCCACATAACTTTCTATTGATGTGCTTTGATACAGCACTTTGGGAACATCCAACTTCTTTGCAATTACCTTTTGAGGCTTTCCTCCTTATGGAGGGTGTCAGTGATGGTTTTTCTGCACAGCTGTCACAGCAGTCTTTCCCATGATTGTGCTTCCTATTGAACCAGACTGAGAGACCATTTAAAGGCTCAGGAACCCTTTTGCAGGTGTTAGGGCTTCCTTAGCTGATTAGAGTGGGACACTTGAGCCTTAGAATATTGAACCTTTTCACAATATTTGAATTTTCTAAAGATTGTGGATTTGGTGTTTTCATGAGCTGTAAGCCATAATTATCACACTTATGACACACCAACGGCTTGGACTATCTTGCTTTGCATGTAATGAGTCTATTCTGTATATTAGTGTTTCACCTTTTAAGTTGCATTACTGAAATAAATGAACTTTTGCACAATATTCTAATTTTTCGAGTTTCACCTGTAGTGTTGATCTCTGTATTTAGCCAAATTTATTTCCATTGAGGTATCAATTATTTAAAAATGGGAGGCTTTCTTAAAGCAAGCATTTAGCAACTAATATTCTTCCTGTCCTGATCTAGGCTTCCTTAGAAAGCATAAAACACAATCTTAGTGCCAGCAAAACCTCTTTTATTTCCACGGCTGTGAATTACGTTCATTCACAGTTTGCAAGGCTTTACAAACAGTTTTTCAGGGGAATGTTTATAAACACCCATCTTACCACACTTAGAATGCTGCAGGAGAACTAATTGCCAAATGCAGGGCAAGGCCAAACTTGAGACTGAGTCAAACAGAAGTTTTAAAAGCTTGAATCAACCAGATGAACATATTGCATCCTGCAAAAGCTCCCATCCCATTCGCTCCTCTTTTATGTCCTGTGGGAGGGGCCAATCATCTCTGAGGTGTGGCCTTACTCCTGAGTTGATCCTGCTTTCTCAATTGTTCTTGTCTTCTGGTTTCCCTGTGCATGCACAGGCTGGGAACCAATTCCACAAACTCCCCCCGCCTCACTGCTGTCTGAGTCTGAAGGCAGCTGATGACTGCCAGCCTGCCCTGGCCCCGTCTCTGCCTCTGATGCAGAGCCTTTGTCCGCATCTTCCTCAGCCTCCAAGACTGGCCCAGTTTCCTCCCCAGCCTTCTCACTACTGTCCAACTCTGCTGCCAGCTTTGTCAGTTGCTGGTGGACCACAACAGTTCCTGAGCAAATAAATGTCCCACATTTTTATATGGCTGTATGAATTCATGTGGTCTTGTCGATGATGCACTGGTGAGGTCACCAGATGCACAAGTATAGAATAAGCAGTACCTGGCTCAATAGCAGTAACTGTGAGATGGATCTAGATGTCCTGATGGACCACCACTTAAGAATGAGCCAACAGTGTGCTGCAGCTGCTAAAAAAGCCAATGCAGTTCTGGGCTGCATCAACAGAAGGATAGCATCAAGATCACAAGAAGTGATAGTACCACTTTATACTGCACTAGTGAGACTGCACTTGGAATACTGTGTCCAGTTCTGGTCATTATGACATAGAAAAGATGCTAAGACCTTGAAAAGAGTACAGAGAAGAGCAACAAAGATGATAAGGAGAATGGAGACTAAATCTTATGATGAATGATTAAGGGAGTTAAATATGTCTAGCCTAATGAAGAGACAGATTAGGGGAGATATGACAGCTGTCTTCCAATACTTGAGGGCCAGTCAGAGGAAGTTGATTTATTCTCTAAAGCACCTGAGGGAAAAATAACAAGCAATAGGGGGAAGCTTGTTAAAGAGAGATCCAACCTGGCACTGAGAAATTTCCTGCCAGAACAGTTAATCAGTGGATCAGCTTAATTCCTGGAGTTGTGGGTGCTCCATTGCTGAAGGCTTTCAAGAAAAGACTGGACAACCCCTTGTCTTGGATGACATAAGGTATCCTGCCATAGGAAGGGCTCCAAGGTGTCATGGCCCTTTCGGAGCCTAAGTCCATGGAGGAGGATGAGCCGGAGCTGGGGCCGATGGAAGTTGAGGGGACAGCCTCATTAGCTTTGGAGGAATGTGGGGAGGAGCTGGATGAGTCCTTCAAGCTTGGGACAGCTTGCCATCAGAGAAGAATGGGGGTAGGACAACCCAAAAAAAGGGGGGGGAAGAGAGGGCAGGCAGTAGAGATGAGGAGTGATGGAGCTCAGGTGATGAGCAAAGACTGTATCCTCCTGATTCCTGAGCACAGAGAGTGGAGAGGAAGTGGGAACAGCACAGGCCGACCCAACAACTCAGGTGGAGAGTGCCGCACCCCTCTTCACAAGGCACACCTGGGGACTGAGACTTAAGGAGATGCTGTGGGGAGGGGCACTTGTCAGGAACAAGCGCTGAATTCATGGAGTTTTGTGTGCCCCTGCCGATGTCTGGAGTTTGTTGGACTTCTTGCCTAGTTCCTTTGCTTCATTGAACTCATTGCCTTGCTCTCTTGCCTCACTGGATTTTTTTGCCTGGAAGCCATTATGCTAACAGTATTTTGCTGGATTACTCACAGCCAGAAGCTGCCAGAGGTGTGTGTGTGAGTGTTTTGCTTCGGGACTTGTTATAAATGTTTCGGGGAAAGTTGGAGCAATAAAAGGGAGTTTGAACTATCAGCTGACTGTGTTGCCTCTGTGCCTTGCCCCGGGTCATCACACAAGGTCTTCCAGCCCTATGGTTCTAACTGGGTAATGAAACGTATATAAGCAATCAACCTGCTCAGAGAAAACTTGAAACTGGTCTTATATTTCAAATGTTAAATATTGCTTGATACCCTGAGCCTGATACGAGATAAATTTAAATAACTGAATGGTGCACAGAACATGTCGGATATCACTACTTAAGATGTCCTTATCTTCCAGGCAAACAAACTACAATACTCATTCTGAAATGCCATCAAATGACCTCTTGTTCTGAGTGGAGTTGAACAGTTTAACAGGAAAGTTAAACAGAAAAACCAACACAGGTGTGAAATAACACTTCCAATGCAAATACCGGAATTCTGGAAATTACATCGGAGGTGAATTCATGAGAGATGGTCCATTGATTCATGAAAGTAAATAAATAGAGTTCTTTTGCTGACCTTTGCACTTAACAAGCACATAGAATGCAAATTCATATATAACAGCCCAAAACTTTTCAAATAGATACACCTCTTAATAGCTTCCCCCAGCTGTTTGCTTTTCTTCGATAATAAATACTCTATATCAGTGTTTGTCAGCAGGTTTAAGATAAGTGGACTTCAACTTCCAGAATTCCCCAGTCAGTCATGCTCATTTAATACTGTGTTTTCCCAAAAATAAGACTGAGTCCTATATTAATTTTTGCTCCAAAAGATGCATTAGAGCTTATTTTCCAATTAGGTCTTATTTTCAGGAAACTATGGTACTGTGTTTGTCTGGCTGATGATATTAACTGGGGCTTATTTTGGGGGGAGAATACAAGCATCCTGAAAAAAATCATGCTAGGGCTTATTTTCTAGTTAGGGCTTATTTTCGGGGAAAACATGGTAGTTGCTAAGGATGAGAAATACTGCTCTATATTATATTTATAAAAGCTGAAGTTAATCTAGCACTCATAATGGAGTAACACTTTTATTAGAGACATTCAAATGTTCTTAAGTTCTCCATAATTTTTCTTACAGTAGGATGATAGTTCAGTGACTGTAGAAATTGAATAAATAAATAAAATCAAGAGCTGGAGAGACGTAACCAATTCCAAAATTAGTCCAGATGAGTTCTGAAATTTCAAATAATTCCAAATATGGAATTGTAAACTGCATGTGCTAATCAGTGGTCACCATAGACTTATACTTGGCATTAGATCTAAAATGCAGAGTCCATATTACTCTTAAATAAGTGCCCTGCACACATTTTGTACTCTAGAACTCCAATTCTCTTGGTGACCACCAGCCTCCTCATGCCTTTCTTTGTTCAAAAATAAATGGAAATCCATCATAAACCAAAGCAAAGCACTTGCCTCAGGTGTTAACTTTATTCTGAGGAAGAGTTTGGGGCCCTCAGGCACTCATGAAAAAATACTGGTTGCCTGCAGTTCATAGAACGATAAACCAGAAAATCCAAATCCAAAAAAGAAAAACAAAACTAAGGTGGCAGGTAAACCAACCTAAAAATGTACAAAGACAATATAGAAGCAACATCTAACAGAGCAGGGGTGTCAAACTCAAGGCCTGTGGGCCACATCTGGCCCACAGGGTGCTTAGAGCTGGCCCCTGGGCCAATCAGGAAAAAGTGAAGGACCAGTCCCCGGTGTCTCTGCCAGCAAAAACAGAGTTTGGAGGACCATGCGTGGCACTCCCGAGCTCCATTTTCACTAGCAAAGGGTTGCAGGAGGCTGTCACAGCTGAAAACGGAGCTCAAGAGCTTGTTTTCACTGCCACAGCACTTGGGCCACCACAGGTACCCCCGACACTAGTGACATCAAGCCCCTCCCCTCCCAGGAGTCTCCACACAGCCCGTTCTGGATCCCAGGTAAGTGCAGGGCCTGCATGGAGGCTCAGGGAAGGTGAAAAACAGGCTTCCCGGAGGCTCTTGAAGGCCAGAAATGGGCCCGTTTCCAGCCTCCAGAGAGCCTCCGAAGCCCAAGGAGGAGGAAAACGGGCCTCCTGGATGCCTGGAAACAAGCTTGCTTCTGGCCTCTGGAGAGCCTCTGGAGTCCGTGGAGGCTGTTTTCACCATCTCAGAACTTCGAGGAAATCCTCCAGAGCCTGGGGAGGGCAAAAGTCCCCCCCCCCATGGTGCAGGAGACAAACTAGGCCATGCCCACCATGGCCAAGCCCACCCAGCAATCAGGCAGAGAACCAGTTGCTAGATTTTTTGAAGACCACCCCTATTTTTGTTGCGTTATATGTCTCTGTGTTTGTGAGAGTACACTAGGAAGCACAAAACAGGTTGCATCTGCTCTATTCCGCTTCATGTGCTTAGAAGGGAGCCCTTGGTAGGATCCCAAGCTGCTGCCAGCAAATGTTAAAGAGATGAGTTGATACAGAACTGAATGGGTAGATGAGGTCCATTTACAAAATTTCCTCCCAGCATTCCACTGGCCTGGGATTAATAAACATGCTTCAAGGGCTCCAATTCCAACTAGTCCTGAGCCTTGAACCTATGTCAGTGTGAGCATCCCTACCCCACCCAATCCCCACAGCTCTGGGGGGGGGGATGTTATGGATGGGGTGCTTCCAGGGCAATCCCTTGGAGCCCTTTTGGAAGACTCCTGTTAAAGCAGAAAATCTCTCAGGCTGGAAATAGTTGCTGATTGTCATGAATTAGCCATATGGCTTAATCAGACGAAATACCTGCCTTGCCTCTAACTCCTAATGAATGAAAACAGTAGGTTTTCTTCAATGAAAAATGCATGGGAGTGTGCCATTCATAAAAACATTCAATTACTCATATGGAACCTATCCTGCTGTGACCCACATTCGTTAGGCTTCAGGAAAGAGAATGACCCTGTCTTCAGAAGCCTAAGACGGCCGCTACCCAGTGGGAGGATCTTCTTCAGTGTGCAAGGTGATTATACATGGAGAAAAATCTCCCTTGTGCTAGCAGCAAATAAGTAGTTCTGTATTCAGAATTCTATAGAATATATGATCAGAAGAAGCAGGCAGGAGGAATTTGGGCTGCACAATTCCAGATGACCACTCGGCAGCCCCAACTGGCATGAGATTCTGCAACTCATTCGTTGGGCCATCAAGTGGTTCTCCAGAGAAGCTCAAGTCAAGTGGTCCTAAGCAAGAGGCACCCCTTACTTTTTGCTTTTTTACATTATGAGATTCTGCAACATGTTGGGCCATCAACCAGAGCTTTGTAGCTCAAGCCAAGTGGCCCTAAGCAGGACTTCCCTTCTTTTGGGCTTGCCGAAGTACCAGAAGGCAAGACAAGGGCTGGAAACTAAGCAAGGAAAGAAGCAACTGAGAATTAAGGAGAAATTTCCTGACAGTGAGAGCAATTAATCCATGGAACAGCTTGCCTTCAGACGTTGTGAGCGCTCCATCCCTGGAGGCTTTTAAGAAGAGACTGGACAGCCACTTGTCTGAAATGGGATAGGGTCTCCTGCTCAAGCAGGGGGCTGGACTAGAAGACCTCCATGGACCCTTCCTACTCTGTTATTCTGAATTCTGCTTATTTAATTAGGATTGAGACGGCCTTCTTGGATGTTTTGGCTATGGAGCTTAGTATTGTCTGCAAGGAGAGGAAAACTGATAGCTTTCCAGTTATCACTAAATCACAGCTGCTGAAGTCCCTCACTGTTGGCAAAGACTTCTGAGAGCTGGAGATTGTCCATACTTTTGAGGCCACAGGATCTTAACCCGTGGTGTCAAATCCATTTGGAGAGCTAGATCTTTGGAATGGCTTCAGACCAGAATCCATTTGAAAACAGGAGCATCTACCACTAAGTTATATCTCTTTAAGTCCTCTTTGCTGGAAAACCTTTTGGAGAGGTTAACCAAGCATTGAACTAGGCAGTAAAATTGTAAATTCATACATAAGAAAGAAGTCATAATAACAAAAAAATAATCATAATACTTCTAATTCTGGAGTCATCACCGGTGATTTACAATCCCTCCTGAAAATTAACAGGAACCAGTTCATTGCCTTTTATTTACTTACAGCCTCCTCCCCATCCTGAAATAGTTATTAAAGAACCACAACTGTTCATGCCCTTGTGTTCGAATACACAAAACACACTGAGAGGTGCAGATGTAGCCCAGCCTTTGTATTACTTTAACAATATGTTAACTACAATGCAGTGGTGGGATTCAAATCATTTAACAACTGGTTCTCTGCCCTAATGATTTCTTCCAACAACCAGTTCACCAAACTGCTCAGGAAGTTAACAACCAGTTCTCCCGAAGTGGTGCAAACTGGCTGAATCACACCACTTGCTACAATGTCACCTGCAACACATTCCTGGTGATTCTCCAATGAGATAAATGCTATTATCCATCAACTAGAAGACTTCCAAGGTTCTTTTCAACTCCGTTATTCTGTTATTCATTGGGCAAACAATAGAACAGAACAAAATTCTTTATTGGCCAAGTGTGATTGGACACATAAGAAATTTGTCTTCGGTGCATAAGCTCTCAGTGTACAAAAAAGATTTAAGTGATAAATCATGATCACAGTCATCATAAATACATTCTTCATGTATATGCATAAGCCACTCCTGATACAAAAGAAGACATGAATCTTGATGAGAGCACGCCTATTGGAATACTTAAGAGCAAATTAAATTTAGGGGGCATCTGTTTGTTTCATAGAGTGTGCTCTTCTATGGAGAAGTGTGTAAATTACAGTTTTAACACAAATCTACGGTATATCTCATGGTCACTTAGGATCTCCTTGCATCCTCACTCACTCTCTTCTTTATAAAAGTTATTTTTGCTCCACCATTTTTTAAAAAAACTAGAAAAAAGCAACTAGTTCCAAATGTTTTCTTTACCAATTAATCTGATTAATGATTTGCTCCATTTTGATGACATACACTTGTGGTACCTTTGATTAAAAGTTTCTTCTTCTAAGGAAGGATCTTCCTCTGTTATTAGGGTGCATTCAGCAATTCCGGAGACTGAGGCATTCTTTACATTATTTTCTTTTATTCAGTAAGAGGAGACATTTTTCCCCCTTGTAAAAAAAATTAAATGAAACGCGCGTCACTTTGACAAACAGACAAACGGTAGAAATTCACTTACAGCTAGGAGCTATTCGCCACTAGTCCATGCAGAACAGGAAGCAATACACAGTGCAGAAGATGCAAGAAGAAAGTTACTAATTAATCCTGCAGGATATCGGCGCTAAATAGACATCTGTGAACTTACAATTACAGATGGACTTTGTCTACATATAAGGCCGATGCTAAAAACAGAGTAGGGTCATTTTTATTCTGATTCTAGTGTTCCAAGATTGTCAGACTCCTGTTGTGGTTACCCGGCAGCAGGTGCAGATGGCTGAGGAGACCGAGGACGCAGTTGAGAGGCCAGGACCATTAGGGAGTAGACTGCTGACTTCAGAAATTGTGGGGGCTGGCAGAAGCGATGAGGAGGTTCCTGAGGAGCCTGTGCCAAGTTCATGTGCATGCAGGTCTGCTCGTATGAAAGAGCAGCTGACAGCAATTAAAGAAAATTTGTATAAGATGTTTTACAGGTGACATTTTCCCCCGACAAGAATAGCAAGAATGTTCAAGAATAAA
>BHFT01054747.1:0-16444 GCA_004320025.1 Laticauda laticaudata
CAAAAAGCCATGTCACATCGCCCACCAAGGATGCAATAGGATTATAAAATGCGACGAGAAAACACCTGCCATCCATTGCCGTTAACGCGATGCCATCCGCTTCTAGTGCGTCATTGGCGTGCATGAATTCATACGTGTTTTTGTTTTCTATCCTGGTTCCCACATCCGTTCGTGTCTTACGGAGATTTCATACCGCTCAAAAAGTTTTGAGCTGCCCCACAAAACTTTCTGAATGGATATGATATGAATTATTCCGCCTGCTCCGGTCCAACATCCAGACACGTCGTCATCAGTTTTAAACGTCCGCTGTATCAAGCTCAGCATCCGCCTGCGCATCCGCCCGCAACTCGCATCCGCTCCTTAACGCAGAAAAAAGGGAAATGAGGCGAGTGGGAAAAAGGTGAAAAGGATGTGACTGTGAAACGTCCAGCACCAGTTTTAGTAGCACCAGACATAGCCCACGCAGTAGACACAGAATTAACAAGGATGATGAAATAGAAAAGCGATGCACCTCGGCATGCACCCGAACTTAAAGCATTAAAATGAAAACGTTTGATAATGAAAAAAAAAACGTTGTATATCGGGATGTATCTCAGATATTTAGGATGTTCTGGAGGATGTCTAGCGGAGGCAGCAAGCCACACCAAGCAGAAGAAAATACCTTGATTATGTTTCCTTTCTATATAAAAAAATGGGGAGGAAAAGGGGGAGGAACGGAGGAAATCACCTGAGAGAGAAATCACCTGCGATCTCACTTTCAGTACCAGCAGCCGTGGTGTTGCAGACCTCTTGCCAGCCTTGCTCTTGCTCTTCCACAGCTCACATGGATCTCAACCAATTGGATCATCGCACACTCCTATTAGTAGCGCCTCATTCAATACCAGAACCAAGCCCTTCTTCCAGACTGTTTCACCCTTCTGATCACAACACAGGATAAGAAGAAGAGACATCCAAAGACTGTGGCTGTGGGTCTCTGATGATGCGATCGGGAGGGAGGAGCAAGGTGAGTACGCCAGGAGAAGAGCGGAAGTTTAGACTCTTATGACAAGCTGAATCGGTCT
This sequence comes from Laticauda laticaudata, assembly GCA_004320025.1. Classification (NCBI taxonomy): domain Eukaryota; kingdom Metazoa; phylum Chordata; class Lepidosauria; order Squamata; family Elapidae; genus Laticauda; species Laticauda laticaudata. The sequence continues at coordinate 1,062 of BHFT01054747.1, forward strand.
TGTGAGAGCAAAGCTGAGGAATGAAGACCCATCATGCATTCCCAGCACTTCATGAGGATGAGACCAGCCATGTTTTGTCACGAACTTGTTGTAGCGGCCTGAGACCAGGTGACCAAGCCGAGACGAACCAACTTCCATCCCAGGCTGAACCCTGCGGTGCCTAAGGTGGCACATGACTCTGCGTCACCCTGCCTCTGGAACCACATACAGAAAATGCAGTATGCCTGGAGAGTGTCACCAACACCATTCAGCATTGCTAGTCAGAGGAAGTGGTGCAGGGCCATCATCGAAGAATACCTGAGGAGCTCCTCCAGTGTCCCACCATCTGAAGAAGGCTGGAAGAAAGTTGCAGTCAAGAGCGTGTATCAGATACAGAAACATCGGTAAACTTTCCCCACACATTGAGCCCAGTTTTAGATGGGAAGACGTGGCCTGCCAAAGCTCCAGCCAAGTCAGGTACACTTCATCACAACTACAGGGCTTCTCCAGCATCCATCCTCTTTGCCCATGGTTTTTGTATGAATCTGAACTGTAACAATGATGTACATGCGATGCTTAGGCAACGGTCAGCTTCAGAAATGCCCGGTCTATACAATGCTTAGTGACCCAAGAGGGCTGGAAACACAACCTTATCATGAGAATTGCTCCCAGATCCAGACCCCCTGCCCAAGACCACCAAGATGGCCCACTTCATCGTGGGCATGAGCCTTCATCCTCAGAAGCCTACCTCATGAAGCACTGCTTTTTTTACCACCCCAGATGCCTCAGCCTGTAAGAGAGGATCTGTCAACTACAGGCTACTGTCCAGGCAAGACAGGTGGGGAGAATATCTTTTGCATCGCGTGTGGCCAACAGTATCCAGTACTTTCTCACCACCTATGCTAGCATCTCCCAAGAGACTGTGAGGAGCATCGTTGGAAGCTTGCTTTGCATCCTGCACAATCGTCATGCGCACCCCGCTTACCCAGTTTGCAGAACAGGCGGGACCATGAACACGGCAATGGGGACATTGAGCCGCGCGGCCGCGTGAATGGAGCGCAAGGACCAAACCGAGAGACTACTGTTGAGTCTGCCAGCCCCAACAAGAGCGTTCACATGAAGGAAGATCAGCGCAACCGTTCCTGAAAACACTGGTGACTACTGGTGCCAACTCCCCCCAGACTGGAGCAGTGCAGTGCAAACAGATGTGTAGATGCTTAATGGATTGCTTCCTTTGAGCCTGTCTCATCACACTTGATGTTGTGAGATTGTGCCATTGTATGTTGAGTAGTGGCCCTTACAAGTGAACAGGCATTTAATAAAGAGTTTGTTTATTTGAAATGTGTTGTAATGATAATTAAATTGTTGATTGATAATAAAGGGCCATAGGTGTGCCCCTGGGAGGGTGCACCATACAGTCCACTATGCTTGCACCTGGAGGTTTATCTAATCCCACAGCATTACCCATCCCACAGGGTTATTCCTGCCCATCCACTCCCTATCCTAACCCATCCCAAGCTATAACCATGCACACAGGTATCCCTGCCCATCCCACTGCTTATCCTTACCCATCTCAAAAGCATGCCCAAAGGCTTAACCATTTTCTAAAAGCTTTCGCACCAAGGCCTTTATTAAGTAAGTAAAAGAAATGAACCAAAATGTCGCTGAAGCAATGTGATGAAGCAAAAACCTTTAAATAACCAGAAACTGGTAAAAGCAAAATGAACGCCCAAGTAAAGTGTTCTCAACCAAAGAGAAAGTTCAACATGTAACAACTCAGTCTCTGGCACTCTTCTCAGTCACTCTGAGGCCATTCCCGATGCGTCTCAGTTGTCAGGTCCAGGGACTTGTGGACGGTGCAGTGGCTGGACGTGCTGGTCTGAGGTGCCATTAGTGGTTGCTCCTGGGTGCCATTGGGTTGCTGGTCCCGAGAGGAAACAGAGGATGGTATCTCAGTCGTGCAGGAAGCTCTCAGAGAGTTGCGCTCAGGCCCGCTGAAGTTGAGAGGCCCTTCATCCAGGACCTCGGATGTCTAGTCCCAATCACCGTGATTGACAGATTTCTTAGGACAGGCTTGGCTTGGGGTGGAGGAAGGAGAGGTGTGTGGGGCTGTCTTGGTCTGAGCTGGACGATGGTGAGGCATCTGTGGCTGTCAGTTGGCATACGGTGGCGTCGGTGCATCGTGGCTCAGTGCATCGGTGGGATCATATGTGGCAGGCGGATGAACCTGGGCCGGACTGCGGAAGGCTGCCTCTGTTGAGGGGAAAGTCCTGTAGCCATAGGCTTGTAGGAGAGGGCTGTTGAAAGCCTTTGTGGAAGGGCTGTGACCAATCCGGCCTAGGTGTGGACGAGAAACCTGGAGTGGTGGGAGCAGGTTGCAGCTGGGCCTAGAGGGTGTGGTGCAGAAGCGCAAGTGATCCTCTCCTTCATCACCTCGGTTACTGGGCCCGGGCATGTCCCCATGAGGGTTCTGGGTCACGTTACCCGCAAGTATGGGTCACGTAGGCTGAGGAAGGGCTTGCAGTTTGAGGATGGCAGTCGTCAAAGCTGTACAGCTCTGAGGAGATACACGATCTGCGGCATGTTCATGTGATTGTGTCCCTGATCTGCCAAGAGGACAGTTTGCTTCTGTCCCTCACGGTCGTGCCTCTCTGCCTGCTTTTGGTGGAGTGGATGGATGCCAGGGGGTGGGTGTGGAGTGGCTCTGGTGCTGCAAGCCTCCTCTTGCCCTCCATCTGTGTCAGGGGATCCTCCACGTCCTCGCAGCATGGGTTGAGTGCAGCTAGTTCAGGGGGGTCTCTCATGGGGCACTCCGCAGACACCTGCCTGACACACTGGTGTTTCCTGGCTGGAAAGAGGCAGTAAGTGCCCTCTCTGTGGCTGTCTGGAGGGAGAGGTTGACAGCAGGGCTGCTCCTCAGTGGTGCGATCTCACCTCCAAGAAGCTACACTTGCCATGACATAAGAGTCTTCCGGTTCGGTCGAGCTTGACTTGGCCTGGCCAGACTTCATGAGGGTGCCAGCTGTCCCGTACCAGGCTGTGCATATGTTTCCACCACCCCAGGAGGACATCAGAAGTGTAGCCCAGCTCTCCGACTTTCTCTCCAAGCCGCCTGCTTCTGCTGCTGTCTCGATTATAGCCTATGGCCCTTACTCCACAGTATTCGGTTCTCCCTGCAGCCATTCAAGCAACCCGCCTCGTCATGATCCTCTGCAATGCCAGAGTACTGTTTCCTCTTCCCCCTTTCTCCTCTTCCTTCGATTGCCTGTTCCTCCCTCTGGCAGGGCCTTCTGGCGCCCTCATCAGTTGGGCTTTGAGCCCTTGGGGTCTGGTCCACCACACCAGCAGCACCAGCAGCAGTAGCAGCAAGCAAGTAAGCAGCATCAGCAGACGAGCAACAGAAGCACCAGCAACAGAAGCCACCAGGCTAACAGCACAGTAGCAGCAGCATCCAGAAGCCACCAGCAGCACCAGAAGAAGCGCACCCAGCAGAAGCTACCACCAGCAAGCCAGACAGGCCAGGGGTTGGGATGGTTCTTGTTATCCTTGTTTCCAGGCTTGCAGGATTAGGCACAGCGGCTTGCCTTCTTCTTCGCCGATGGTCTCTGATGAAAGATGGCTCTGCAGCAGGACTTTCCTCTGAATGCTCGGCTGCTGTGCGAGCTGCCTTCCTTTAATATCCGCCCGGGCTGACGCCCCAATGCATCCTGCCCGCCATGCCGCAGTAACGTTATGCATCTGCTAGGCAGTCCGCTAGGCATTCCTCTAGGCATCCGCAGTCATCTGCTAGGCGTCTGTGATGATACATGTCATCGCTATGCATCCGCCCCTTGCCGCCCAACGCGTCCGCTTTCCTGTTCTCCCCCGGAAGCCCTGCGGACGTGCCATCTGCTTCCATCTGCTTCCATCCGCTAGGCTTCCGTTGAGCATCTGCTTAACATCCTCGCTATGTCCTCTCCCCGTCTGTTCCTTTCCATTCTTTTCCATTCTGTTTATGCAAATTTTTGCCCCTTTTGAGAGTGGATAACAATGGATGGAGCCACAGATGGAATTTTGCCTGTCCGCTGTGTCCTTTTTACATAAGTTTTGCATCCGTCGGCCGATGTGACCTAGCCTTAAGCTTTGATGAAACTTTCACTGTAGATAACTACAAAAATAGATAATTTCTGTACCCTCAGATGCTGGTTTACATTGTAATTCTGTCTCAAGCAGGATTAAAAACATCAAGACTGAATCTACAAAAGAGAGAGCGAGAAGACAAGGGGAAAAAAATGACTGAAAGTAGAATGATTTCAGAAAGCGAAATTGAAAGTCCTGTATAAAAAAGCATTACAAAGTAGATTAGTGGCCTAATGAAGTAAATAGAAAGTAGACATAAGTAAAGAGGATGTGAAATCTACTTGTAATGGAGTGAAAAATAAAAGAATGATTGATAGAATGAAATGAAAATTCTTGTGGATGAGAGAAAACAAATATAGGAGAATGATTGCTTCAAAAATGTATAACAGAAAATTATTTTTGTAAATTCTGTAAAGATTCATAGAGCTCTCAAGACTAAGGTGACCAACTTTTTACAATGAGGAAACAAATATATTGAAGAAAAAAAACAAAGCCACTTGCGTGCGGTGCACTCTTGCCTGTGGTGAACTCTTGTATGTGGCGCACTCTTGCGTACGGTGCACTCTTGTGTGAGGTGCACTCTTGGCAGCACATTCTTGCGTGTAGTGCACTCTTGCATAAAGCTCACTGTTGTGCACGGTGCACTCTTGCATGTGGCACACTCTCTCAAAACAATTCTCCTGTGTGGAGCGCATACGTCTCATAATCGTGTCTCTCTGCACTGTACTGAGCCTTGACGAATTGTCATGTCAAATACAAATAAGTCACATCACACACAACAGATCGGTTCGGCATCGATCAAATACGGAGATTTACAGAGTAGTCTTCAAATATCAAAAAGGAGAACATGTAGGAGGACACTTTTCAAGGGAGGACAGAACTTTCAAAATGAGGACTATCCTCCCTAAAAGAGGATGGTTGATCACCTTACTCAAGACAAAGAAAATAGAAATGTTGTTGGAGCTAAGAAATATTTAATAATAACATACAGTATAACAGTATTATACATATACTTGCATATAAAGATAGGAGAGAGATAATTTTTAACAGATTTTGCCTACCTTTTGCAACATGACTATTTTAGATCACGAGTTCCCAATCGGATAGAATACTGGGGGAAAACACCAGGATGACAATAAGCATTAAAATTATGCAAACACACCAATAAATTAATATCAAGTATAACAGTGAGTCCTGAGAAAGGAAGAGGGGGAGGGAGGGAGGAAAACAAAAAAAAAATTAAAATAAGATTTCAGCATATAACACCATGCTTCTTTTTTTACTTTTTTTAACAGCACAGCTCATGTGCACAATAATAATAATAGTTTTCCAAATGAATTTCTTGAAGAAGTACTATACTTCAGAAAGCCTCGTAATAGACAAAGTTAGCAATTGCTTCTTTCACCAACATGAATATGATATATTTACATATAGTCTGTTCTATAATATTCAGTTACGAAGTTTAGTTTTGTTCCTTAGTAGTTATCTTGTTTCATGCCAGATCAATTCTAATCTAAATAATATGTTTAAAATCATGGGAAATAAACATGACATGAAATAAGATAAATGAGTCTAACCTTCATTATTTTCACTTGGTGCTCTCTGCAAATCTGCATCCCTGATTAGTTCCTCCAGGTGTAGATATAGAAATGATAGAAACACAAAGATATTGTCAGACATTAAACATCAGACTGGGTGGAATTTGAAGTCAACAACTTTAGATTGAAAGTGGAATTTTGGAATTTGATTATTGAATGGAAATTTCAGTTGCATGATTTCAGTTTGGATCATTTAAAATTTACAGTATTGAGCAGAGACTGTATCAGCCTACTTCAGCAGTTGAAATCCAAACAATAAAACAAAGTTATAACCAGAAGCCAACACATGTTTGTCAAAAACAGATCATGACAAAGAAATCTTATTTTATTCTTTGTGAATGTGACTAAATTAGTGGACCAGCAAAATGCAGTGTACAGAGTATACTTGGATTTCAGTAAGGTATTTGAGGAAGTAGATCACAACATTCTTCTTAATAAATTGGGAAAATGTGGTACAGACAGCATATCCAGCATACCACAAGATGGATTTGTAATTCGATGACAAACCACACTCAATGTATAGTCCTTAATGGAACTACATCAACATGGAAGGAAGGAAGCAGTGGGGATCCCCAAAGTTCCATGTTAGTACTTTTCAACATCTTCTAAATGATTTTGATGAGGGAATAGAAGGGAAACTCATCAAGTTTGCAGATGATACTAAACTGTCAGGAATAGCCAACATCCCAGAAGATAAGCTCAAGGTCCAGGTGGATCTTGGCAGACTTGAACATCAGACTCTATATAATAACATGAAATTAGAATACAGGGGAGTAATAGTAGAGGCAGTGATTCAGAATGCTAATAATTCCTCCATCTAAGACACACATACCCATTATCTAATAACTGTAATGAAATAGTTGCACATTTCCAGTATACATATACAAACCAAAGCATATGCATGCAGCATGACAGGACAACAGAAACAACACACACATACATACACACAAGCCCAGAGGCAAATGAACTCAAGCATTCTATAACTTCCTGAACAGAAATAGTGACTAGAATAGAATAGAATAACAGAGTTGGAAGGGATCTGGAGGTCTTCTAGTCCAACCCCTGCTTAGGGAGGAAACCTTACATCACTTCAGACAAATGGTTATCCAATCTCTCCTTAAAAATTTCCAGTCTTGAAACATTTACAACTCTGGAGGCAAGTTGATCCACTGATTAATTGTTCTAATTGTCAGGAAATTTCTCCTTAGTTCTTGGTTGCTTCTCTCCTTGATTAATTTCTACTCATTGCTTCTTGTCCTACCTTTAGGTGCTTTGGAGAATAGCTTGAGTCCCTCTTCTTTGTCCCTGAGATATTGGATCACTGCTATCATGTCACCCCTAGTCCTTCTTTTCATCTTACTAGACATACCCAGTTCCAGCAGCTGTTCTTTATATGTTTTAGACTCCAGTCCCCTAATCATCTTTGTTGCTCTTCTCTGCACTCTTTCTAGAGTCTCAACATCTTTTTATATCATGGCGACCAAAACTGGATGCAGTATTCCAAATGTGGCCTTACCAAAGCATTATAAAGTGGTATTAACACTTCACATGATCTTGATTCTATCCCTGTTTATGCAGCCTAGAACTGTGATGGCTTTTTTGACAGCTGCTGCTCACTGCTGGCTCATGTTTAAGTGGTTGTCCACTAAGACTCCGAGATCCCTCTCACAGTTACTACTATTGAGTCAGCCACTACATATACTGTACCTGTGCATTTTGTTTTTCTTGCCTAAATGTAGAATTTTACTTTTTTCACCATCTATACCAGTGGTGGAATTCAAATATCTTTACTACCAGTTCTGTGAACATGTCTTGGTGGGCGTGGCAGGGGAAGGATACCGTAAAATCTCCAGTCAGAGGTGGTATTTGCTGGTTCTCCAAACTACTCAAAATTTCCACTACTGGTTCTCCAGAACGGATCAGAACCTGCTGAATGTGACCTCTGATTTAGACATACTCAGGTGATACATTTTTTCAAGGACTCCCTTTACAGCATTGGTTAAGAATTCAGAAAGCCATGTTATGCATGCTTTCCTTACTTTGCTTAAGCCAAACTTTTAAATTATTTGTCCTTATGTTACTGTCCAGTCTGCCCTGTTAGCAGTAAATAAGTCTAATAGGTCTTTTCAAATTTCTTCCTCCCCAAAGAATCAGCAATAGAAACAATATATACTGCTCAAAAAAATAAAGGGAACACTTGAACAACACAATGTAACTCCAAGTCAATCACACTTCTGTGAAATCAAACTGTTCACTTAGGTAGCAACACTGATTGACAATCAATTTCGCTTGCTGTTGTTCAAATGGAATAGACAACAGGTGAAAGCATAGGCAGTTAGCAAGACATCCCCAATAAAGGAGTGGTTCTGCAGGTGGTGACCACAGACCACTTCTCAGTTCCTATACTTTCTGGATGATAGTTTGGTCACTTTTGATTGCTGGCAGTGCTTTCACTCTAGTGGTAGCATGAGACAGAGTCTACAACCCACACAAGTGGCTCAGGTAGTGCAGCTCATCCAGGATGGCACATCAACGCAAGCTGTGGCAAGAAAGTTTGCTGTGTCTGTCAGCTTAGTGTCCAGAGCATGGAGGCGCTACCAGGAGACAGACCAGTACACCAGGAAACATGGAGGAGGCCATAGGAGGACAACAACCCAGCATCAGGACCGCTACCTCCGCCTTTGTGCAAGGAGGGACAGGAGGAGCACTGCCAGAGTGTTCTCAGGGCTTCCTCTGGAAGGAGTAGGACTTCTTTGTACCCACATTGGCTGAGATGAAAGATATTGTTGCCAGTTTTGCATCAATAAGAGAAATGGTTATAGTACAGGCTGTCTGGTTAGGTTAATTTTTAATGAATTTTAATTTTATTTTTTTTTAGTTGTCACTAACAAGAAGGGAATCTAAAAATATTATGTGATCCCAATAAAGTCCTGGCAAATATTGGGATTTTTGCTGACATAGTTCATTACATTTATTTAATACTGATACGGATACAAAAATTATGACATAAATAAAATTTAACATGTTTATCAATGAAAAGCTTATATTAAATGTGGTCCAGTTACAGACACTTCTCCAGAATCACAAGGAAAGGAGACGAGAAAAGGTGGAGGAGCAAAGGAAGAAAAACTTGTGAATATGTGGCAAACATTAATTATTGTGAGAGTTCCTCAGTGTGGCAATATCTTTCAACTACAAGACCTCAACAGAAAGAATGAGAAAAAATGCATGAGGATACCCTATTTTTGAGGGAATGAAAGGGAAGGGAAGGGGAAGGGGAAAGAAAGAGAGAAAAAACAAAGACAGAGAGAGAGAGAGAGAAAGAGAAAGAAAGAAAGAAAGAAAGAAAGAAAGAAAGAAAGAAAGAAAGAAAGAAAGAAGGAAAGAAAGAAAGAAAGAAAGAAAGAAAGAAAGAAGGAAGGAACCCCTGTGTACCTTTCCTAGCCTACTATCTCAATCCTCCCTCCTGAACCTATGCCATCTCCACCCCGGGTACTTTGATTTCCCCAATTCCTGTGGTACTTCTTGAACATACCCCCACACACTTCCCAACACTTCCAGTACCACCCCCATGGACCTTCCCTGATTCATGAACACCTCTTGCATACCACCATGCACTCTTCCCAATCCACCCCCTGATCTGCATGGTGCATCTCCCACACTCCCAAGAACCTCTTTGATTTGTATGGCATCTCTTACACATCCCACAACTCCTTTTTCTCACCCCATGTGTCTCACCCTACACCTACACAACCTGAACAGCACCTCTTATTCACTCCTGTACATATTTCCCAAAACATATCCACCCACCTGTGTCATTCCCCAAACCAAACAGCATGGGTCACATACCAGTCAACTCTTCTTGGCCAGCAAACCTGCACACACCCTCAGCTGACTTTCTCCCTGCAAACTTTTCTACAAGTAAAGTAAATGTGGAAGTCAGCAGGAATTCTAACAGATAACAGATAATAAGAGTTGGAAGACACCTTGTTAGTCATCTAGTCAAACCCCCTGCCCAAGCAGGAGACCCTACACCATTTCTGAAAAATGGGAGTCCAATCTCTTCTTGAAAGTCTCAAGTGATGGTGCTTCCACAATTTCTAAGGGCAAGCTGTTCCATTGATTGACTGTTCCCACTGTCAGAAAGTTTCTCATTTCCAGGTTAAATCTCTCCTTGTTCAGTTTCCATCCATTATTCCTTGTCCGGCCTACAGGCACTTAGTTTGACCCCTTCCTCTCTGTGGCAATCCCTCAGATATTGGAAGACTGCTATAATGTCTTCCCTGGTCCTTTTCTTCACTAGACTAGTCATGCCCAGTTCCTGCAACCATTCTTCATATGTTCTAATCTCCAGTTGCCTAATCATCCTGCTAGTTCTTCTCTGTACTTTTTCTAGAGTCTCAACATCTTTTTATAGTGTGTTGACCAAAACTGGATGCAGTACGCCAGGTGTGATCCCACTAAACCCCCGGTCCCACTGCACTTACAAATGCAAAGAGGATGCAAAATGTTAAAAAAAAGCTTACCAACCATTGGAAAACGCTATGCATCCGTTGTGTACTCACTGCATACGTGTTTCATACACTCTATCCCCCGAGCATCGTCCATTGAGACTTCATCCGCGCAAGAATTTTGAGCTGCACAAAACTTTGTGAGCGGATGAACTTTCTGCCACGTACGATGTACATCCGCGACATATATAGGCAACAAATGTTCTATGTCCATTATCATCCGTTAAACATCTGCTGTATCCTCTCTGCATCCTCTGGCCATCCCCTCAACTCACATCCACTCAGCTTGAAAACAGAAAGAGGGAGGAAACAAAGGATACATGGAATTGTCCTACACAGCCGTAGTAGCACGGAAATGATAAGGATGTAAGGTATGCATCTCGAATATAAAGGATTAAAACAGACAAAACATTTGTTCTGGATGATATCTCGTATATTTAGGATGTCTGGCAGTATGTCGAGTATGTAGAAGGACACCTAGTGGAACTACCATATTTCTTATAAAAGGGGGAGAAAATCATTCTGGATCTCAGTTGAGTCCAGCAGCCATGGTCTACAGGCCTCTTCACCCTTGGTCTTTCTTTCCACATCATCAATTGTTCTCACCATGGATCATGGACACAGTCCGTTGATAGCTGCGCAGATTCATCACCAGAACCCAGAAACCTGTTCAGACTGTTTCAACTTTTTACACAAGGAGAAGAAGGAGACGTCCAGAGCTTGTGGGTCCGAGGATGGATCTGGAGAAGAGTGGCAGTTGGACTCTATGACAAGCTGATGGTGGACTGAGGAATGAAGACCCTCATGCATTCCAGCACTTCATGAGGATGCCACCCAGCCATGTTTGCACGAAGTTGTGAACGTCTGAGACCCAGGTTGACCAGGCAAACACCAACTTCCATCCCAGCCGGGATCCTGGACTGAAGGTGCACTGGACTCTGCAGTACCTGGCCTCTGGAACCACATACAGGAAACATTGCAGTATGCCTGGAGGGTAACCACACAACACATCAGCCAAGTGATCAGAGAAGTGGTGCAGGCCATCATCGAAGAATACGTGAAGAGCTCCTCAAGTTGCCCCACCACTGAACAAGGCTGGAGAAAACTTCAGAAGAGTGGTATCAGAGGTGGAACTTTCCCCCACACCTTGGAGCCATAGATGGAAGCACGTGGCCTGCAAAGCTCCCAGCCAACTCAGGCGTCCACTTATTCACAACTACAAGGACTTCTTCAGCACATCCTCTTTGCCACTGGTTGATGCTGACTACAAGTTCATATACATCAATGCTTCACGGCAACGGTCGAGCTTCAGATGCCAAGAATATACAACGTAGTGACCTCAAGGAGGGGCGCGAACGCAACCATTATCATGGGTTTTCCGATCCAGACCCCCCTACCCAACGACACACAAGATGTGCCCGCTATTTCATCATTGGTGATGACGCCTTCTCCTCAGAACCTACCTCATGAAGCCGTACACTTCAAGATACCTCAACCCGTGAAGGAGGATTGTCAACTACAGGCTGTCCAGGGTCAAGACGGGTGGGGGAAACGCCTTTGGCATCCGCTGGTCAACAGGTGTCCGAGATACTTTCACCACATGCTGCATCCTGCACAATGTTCGACTGCGCAACCGCACCACGGTGTCTGCCAGAACAGACTTGTCTACCATTTCAACAATGGAATGGGGACATGGAGCCTGTGAATGGAGGCAAGGACAAAAACCTGATAGACACTGTGGATGTACAAGACCCCCAACAGAGCTTCACGTGAAGGAAAAGCGCGCACCTCCTCTGAGCCACTGGTGCAACTCCCCAGCTGGAGCAGTGGAAGTGCAAGACAGGATGGTAGATGCTTAATGGATGCTTCCGTTAAGCCTGTTCTCATCACTTGATGAGATTGGGCCATGTATTTAGAGTGGCCCTACAATGAACAGGCATTAATAAAGAGCTTTGTTTATTTTGAAATGTGTTGGATCAATGAATAAAAGTTATTGATAAAAACGTCATAGTGTGTGGTCAGCTGGTGATGGTGGACCTTTACAGTCCCACTATGCTTGCCATGGAGGTTTATCTATCCCACAACTATCATCTTATGCTAATCCCACACAGTATGCAAAGGCTTAACCATTTTTCTCAAGTTTTTTCACCACACTTTACTTAAGTAAAAAAAATGAAACCAAGTGTGTGAAGCAAAGATAACCATTTAGTAACTTTCTTTGGTCACTGTATGACTTTATTAAAAAGCAAAACATGTCCCAATAATGTCTTTAAGCAAAGATAAAGACTAAAAGTAAATAACTCAGTCTCTGCACACTATCTCAGTCACTCTGAGTCATGTCCATTGGTCTCAGTGTTAAGCGGGCGACTGTGGCGGTGGATTGTAGTGAGTGCTGTTCTGAGGCACCATTTGGGTGCTGTGACCCTAGGGTACAACAGGAGATGGCTGTGTTCAGGAAGGTGTCCGAGAGCTGACTCAGTCCCTTGAGGTTGAGAGGCCCCTCATCAAGGACTGGTGATGTGCAGGCTCAATACATTTGACAGATTGTCTGTTGACAGGGCTTGGCTGTGGGGTGAGGAGGAGGAGTGAGTGAGGCGTCTGGTCTGCAGGCTGGGTGAGGAGTGGCATCTGTGTATCGTGCGATGAACTGGCCTAGACTGGGAAGGTTCGTTTTTGCTGTGGGAATCCTGGTAGTCGGAGCCTTGGTAGTGAGGGGTGTTGAAACTGTGGAATGCTGTGACAATCGCCTGGGGTTAGGAGCAGACCTAGACTGGGAGCAGCTTCAGCTGGCCTGAGGTTGTGCAGAAGTGCTGTGATCTTTTGCTCATCACCTGTACTGGGCCTCGGGCAGGTCCCTCAGGGTCTGGCTACGAGGTGATGAGTGTTCTGGCCCGGGTATCTTGTCAAGTGGACCAGCTGAGGAACTCTGTGCTGGTCTCATTGTGTCCTTTATCTCCAACAGCACATCTGTGGTTCTGTCCCTCCAGTTCTGCCTCTCTACCTGCGTCTCTACTGGGATGACTGTGAGGGTGGGGTGGTTGGCCTCTGGTGGCTGCTTCTTCTCTCCATTTTGGCAGCAGGCATCATCCCCCACGGGATCCTCAAGTCTGCCGGCATGGGGAGTGCAGCTGTCGGGGGGCTCTCTGCCGCGGCCCTCTGAAGCACAACTGCCTGACAGGGTAGTTGGCTTCGTGCTGGAAGAGGACCGGCTGTTCTGTGGGCTGTCTGAGGAGAGGGGGTGTCAAAGGGGGCTGCTCCTCGGTGCGGATATCACCCCTCCAGGGAAACTGCACTTGGCCATACGTACATCTTCCCGGTAGTGAGCTTGACAGCAGCCTCGATTGGATTCTTGAGGTGTAGCTTTCCATACCAGGTTTGCATGTGCTTCCACCATCCCAGGAGTACTTCTGCAGTGTACCCCAGGCTCTCCTGCCTGTCTCTCCAAGCTGCCTACTTTTCTTTGTGTCATGATACCAGTCAGTGGCCCTTCTCACGGACCGTACCTTCCATCTCCCTCACCATCTCCTCACACCTCTCCTCATGCTCCTCGAGCACGGTCTCCTATTTTTCTCTCTCCCCTTCTCCTCCTTGCTCTTCCTCCCTCTGCAGGGCCGGGTTGAAGCTCAGCAGTGCCTTCAGCGGGCTTGCAGCAGCCAGGGCCTTCAGGGCTTGAAGCAGCGGGAGTCTTCAAGGACTTGAGCAGCATGGCTTTTAGGGCTGGAGCAGCAGGCCTTCAGACGGCTGGAGCAGCAGGCCTCAGCCCCAGGGCTTCGAGGGCCTTGCGGGCTGGTCCACAGTAGCAGCAGCCGACAGCGAGCAAGCAGCAGGTTCAGAGTCAGTGCCAGGGGGTGGGATGCTGGTTCTGTCCTTCTTGCCAGGGCTGGAATGAGTAGGCTGATGACTGATGAACCATGGTGTTCCTGCTAGATGTATGTGGCAGCACGTCTTTCCCCTGTATGCTGTATGCTGTATGCTGACTGCATATGTGCTGCATGCTTTTATATCCACGGAGCTGTTACAATTCATATTCTCCGCATGCGCAGTGAATGCTTTGCATCCGATATACATCCGCGCGGCATCCCCTTTGTTTCCTTTTGGCGTCCTTGATGCATCCGCTTCATCCGCTATGCATCCGCTCCTTCCGCTATACGTCCACTTCACAATTCTCTCCCAGAACCCCTTCGGAGGTGTCATCTGCTTCTATCCTCTGTCATCCGCTAGGCTTCCTATGAACATCTGCTTAACATCCCCACTACATACTACCCACGTCCGTTCTTTTCCGTTCTTTTCTGTCCTGATTATGCAAATTTTCGCCACTTTTTGGAGTGGATGACAATGGATGGCGCCACCCCTGAAATTTTGCCTGTCCGCTGTGTCCTTTATGCATACGTTTTGCGTCCGTTGGCCAGTGGGACCTAGCCTTAAGGCTTTATGGAGTGGTATTAGTACCTCACTTGGTCTTGATTGTATCCCTCTTTTAATGCAATTTAGGATTGCATTAGCTTTTTGGCTGCGGCTGCACACTGCTGGCTCATATTTATCTGGTTGCCCACTAAGACTCCAAGATCCCTCTCACAGTTATTGCTATTAAGCATGGTTTCACCTAGTCTATATGTATATTTTTGGTTTTTCTTGCCTAAGTGCAGGACTTTACTTTTCTCTACATTGAATTTCATTTTGTTAAGTATGACCCAGTGTTCTAATCTGTCAAGATCCATCTGGATCTTGAGTCTATCTTCTTAGGCATTAGCTATTCTGCTAGCTTAGTATGATCTGCACATTTGGAAAGTATACCTTCTATTCCCTCATCTTTGTCGTTAATGAAGATATTGAAGAGTACTAGGCCTTAAGACAGAATCTTGTGGCACCCCACTGCTTATTTTCCTCCATGTAGTTTTAGATCCATTTATACTACTCATTGACTATGGTTTGTTAACCAACTGTGAATCCACCTGGTGGTGATGCTATCTATTCTACTTTTTTTCTAGCTTACCAAATGTAGATTGTGGTTCTATCTATGTGGACACAGGCTCTATCGCGACACAAAGAAAAAGCAGGCAGCTTGGAGAGAGAAGGCGGAGAGCTTGGGCTACACTTCAGATGTACTTCTTGGATGGTGGAAGCACATGCACACCTGGTATGGCAAGCTACACCTCAAAAAATCCGGGCAGGCCGC